>CAUYON010132771.1:0-42399 GCA_963573935.1 Arctocebus calabarensis
GTATCCTGCCTCCGCCTCCCAAGTAGCTGGGACCACTGGCGCCTGCCACAACCCCTGGCCATTTTCTGGTTGCAGCCATCATTGTTGTTTGGCAGGCCTGGGCTGCATTCGAACCCGCCAGCTCAGGTGTATGTGGCTGGCACTTTAGCCCACTGAGCCACAGGCGCCGAGCCCAAAAGGATGTTTTTTAAATAAATACTTTCACTAACATTCAGTATTTGTTTCTCTGCATATATAATTTCAACCTAGATCTGTTGTTGATAAGCATCATAGTGATTATACTCATCTGCTAGTGCTAGTTTTATAGTTCTCTCTGTTACTCAGTGAGGTACAGGTTAAGAATAAGCCTCATTTGATAGGTGGGAAAATTAAGGCAGTTTATTAGTAGGTGGTTCAACAAAACCAGGGCAAAAATTCTTGGTTTGTAGTCAGATGTTTCCCTCATTGACTCAGTCATGCATTTGTATGTCAGGCGCAGTTCTAGGCAATGGACATCCAAGATGAGTAAGACATAGATCCCTTTTTTCTTTTCCATTGGAATTTATGATGAGGTAAGATCTTTTTCAACTATAATGCTTTGTAATTTTGGAGTCTGTATTATTATAACAAATTATATGTTATAAAAAATGGAAACCTAACCAAGTTAAGAGACTCAACAATTTATTTTAAGTCAACTGATTGCTGTTTAGAAATAAGCTTATAACTTGTATTACTTAAGGAGTGTCACAAAAAGGATTGTGTATACTTTTTGAAGTTCTTAGTTCTTAGCCTCTATATACCAAGGTAGAGCTCAAAATTGCCACAGTCAAAGCCAGCGACTCCAATATATAAGCAGGGAGAAAAAATATGCATGGAGGTGGTTCACCTTCTACAGCTATATTCTATGACAGGCAACTAGATGCAAAATGAATCCAGACACTAATAGCCTTTGCAGCTGAATCCTCTGATGATTTCCACAGTATTAGGGAATATTTTATTTTTCTAAGAATGTATTATTCAGTGATGCTTTAATTTTTTTATTCCTCGAGCTTTTCAACTGCTAAAGTTCTTTTTAGTTTTGGCAGAAACTAATAAAATGCTTACTAATTAAGCATCTTGGTTTATTTATTTATTTATTTTCTTGAGACAGAGCCTCAAGCTGTCACCCTGGATAGAGTGCTGTGGCATCACAGCTCACAGCAACCTCCAATTCCTGGGCTCAAGCGAGTCTCTTGCCTCCACCTCCCAAGTAGCTGGGACTACAGGTGCCCGCCACAATGTTCAGCCATTTTTTTTTTTTTTTTTGGTTGCAGCCGCCATTGTTGTTTGGCAGGCCTGGGCTGGATTTGAACCCGCCAGCTCAGGTGTACATGGCTGACAACTTAGCCCGTTGAGCCACAGGCACTGAGCCTTGGTTTATTTTTAATGCTAATTTATCTCAAGTGTTTAGCTGTTTCCTGAAGTAATCCTATTACTGAATTTAAATACTTGTACTCACTAGATGCAAATTAAATTCTACAGTAAGGAATAGAATTTAAGCTTAATCAATAACTCTCTACAATATAGGGTTTGACAGAAATAACATCACTTTTTCTCTAAACTGCCAAACTGCAGAAAGAAAATTCTACAGAAAGCACTGACAATGCTCAAAGATCATAAACTTGTATGGATCTACATGGTAGAGTTTTTGTCTTTTCATGTTTCTCCACCAATTTCTACATGTTATATTTATTTATATATAAGACTACTTTAAAAAAGGGTGTTACTTCTGCCAGACCCTATATATCCACTATTTACTGATTATAAAGTTTTAGAGGAAACTTAATGCCTTAACTTTCTTTTGTAATTAGCTATATTCTTTTTCTTTTAAAGCATAAAGCAGGAGTCAATTAAATGGATAGAACTATTTTGGTTCTTATTGAAAATTTATAGTTGTTCTAAAGGAAGGAAGCTGAGAAATAGTATTATATTATTCATTTTTTCAGTTACCAAGGGGAAAAATTTTATATTTTGAAAATTTTCCTTGAATTCTGTATAATTGAAAATGCAGGGAAATAGAAAAGGAATAATTTTTTTTGTGAGTAAAAAATTAAGTGTAATGTTGAAAAGTTAAAATGTAAGTATTGTTGAATAGCAAGTAAATGAAATATATCTCTTACTCTTGTATGAAAGTATTTTAACTTAATGTCAATAAAGTTTAAATTAGTTCAGACTTTTCTTATTAGAATAAATGTTTCCTTTTAAAATGCATGATAATCATAATCAAGACAAAATTTGTCCTGTTATTTATTTTCAAAATGATTGTACATGTTTAGCAGACTTTTGATTTAAATCCCCAGTGATATATTGGAGACAGATGTTTAGATGACCTCATGTTTAAAGTAATGTTATATTTGGACACAAGACTAAATTTTCTTTAAAATCATTCCTTAAAAGTTAAACTGTGTGGTAGTTTACAAACTAATAAATGATTGTAGTGGATTAATGCAATTTCTGTATTTTAAATAAAATTTTCTATCTTTTATGAAATTCCTCATAGTACAAAAGAGCTGATTATGAAACAGCTGTTTACAAATGAAAATATTGTTTTTGGCTGGCTAGCTAAATGGGAAACAGATTTGAAAAGTTCCATGAATTTGAATGCAAATTTACCATATCATTTATACTGAACCAAAGAACATTGGTAAAAGACTACAACATAGCTTTACCAAAAAATTCAGTTGAAGACTGTATTGTAGGATATAATATAAACATTTAAAGTAGTTTTTCCCTTTTCAAAACTAATTTTTCTTTATGAAAATTAGTATAACTTCAACAAGTATATTTGGAGTATTTTTAAGGAGTCAGAAACAATATTTAACCTTTCAATGAAGAGAAATTAACAGATGGAGGTATTAGGAATGTCTAATTGAGTGGAGTGAAATACATAAAAGATGACCTGGCTATTTTTTTGTTGCAGTTTGGCTGTGACTGGGTTTAAGCCCACCACCCTTGGTATATGGGGCTAGCACCCTATCCACTGAGTCACAGGTGCTGCTTGTAGAGGTTTGCTTATTTACTTTATATTTCATCCTAATGTAAAAATGTTGTATTAATGTATGTGAACAATGAGTTTAAAGCAGAGCTGTGTAAATATTAGCAGTCTGTCATTTTTGTCAGTACTAGAATGCTCTCTACGGAGAATCACATTGCTATGGATATTTTAATTTTAGTAAAACATGGTCTACAATGATTACTTTAATTTTCTCTCAAATTTTAAAGTTATAGAGAATTTATTTTGGAAATTAATTTATGTAAAAATAAATGATTTAAAGGCCTTATCTTAATGAATTTTGAATATGAATCCTTTGAATGCCAAAGCACATAACTTAATGAAGTAGTTAAAACTTCTAGAACTATTGTTTATTTTTCATTTTTTCTTTTTTTAGCAACAAGGTCTCTCTCTGTGGCCTGGGCTAGAGTGAAGTGGCGCCATAATAGGTCACTAAACTCCTACTCAAGGAATCCTGTCACCTCAGAGCCACCTAAGTAGCTAGGACTATGGCCCAAGTCACCATGCCTAGCTAATTATTTTTTTAGAGATAGGGTCTTGCTACACTGTTCAGAATGGTCTTAAACACTTGGCCTCGAGTGATCCTCCTGCCTTAGCCTCCCAAAGTACTGGGATTACAGGAGTGAGCCAGCATGCCTAGCTTGTTTTTCTTTTTGTCTTTTTTCTTTTCTTTTCTTTTTTTTTTTTTGAGACAGAGCCTCAAGCTGTCACCCTGGATGGAGTGCTGTGGCATCATAGCTCACAGCAACCTCCAATTCCTGGGCTCAAGCCAGTCTCTTGCCTCCGCCTCCCAAGTAGCTGGGATTACAGGTACCTGTCACAACACCTGGCCATTTTTTTTGGTTGCAGCTGTCATTGTTGTTTGGCGGCCGGGGTTGGATTTGAACCCGCCAGCTCAGGTGTACGTGGCTGGCGCCTTAGCCCATTGAGCCACAGGCACTGAGCCTGTCTTTTTTATTTTCTTTTTCCTTGTCTCACTTTTGAGAAATGGGATGTTTCTTCAGTTGCTTTTTAAAGAATCATGTAGGGAATAAATACCTTTTTGGGGTGAGAGAGTACATCTCATTCTCTTGTCACCATCTAACATCCTAAGTGATTGATAATTACTCAAGAGAAGCAAATAGAATATGTGCAGGTGCAGATTTTTTTTTTTTTTATGTGCAGCTATCTTAAGAAACACATTTTGGGCATAATGAAGGCAAAAAAAAATCTAGGAAAGCAAGCAACATATGAAAAATCACTTTAAAGGTGGTGCCTATGGCTTAGTGGGTAGGGTGCCGGCCCCATAAACCGAGTGTGGCAGGTTCAAATCCAGCCCTGACCAAACTGCAACAAAAAAATAGCCAGGCATTGTGGCAGGCGCCTGTAGTCCCCACTACTCAGGAGGCTGAGGCAAGAGAATGGCCCAAGACCTGGAGGTTACTGTGAGCTGTGACGCCATGGCACTCTACCGAGGGCGATAAAGTGAGACTCTCTCTACAAAAAAAAAAGAAAGAAAAAGAATCACTTTAAAATAGAATATGTATATTTTATTGACCTTGATGAATGTGTCTTTAGTGGATGATCCACCTCAGCATACTGCAATTTTTCTACCTATTTTATTGGGTGTCAGTAGCGAATGAATATCTATAAAACTAATTCACTGACATACAGGCATGTTAAATGGTCATAGACATACATTTTAAGGAAGCGTTCATGCCTTATGGCTCCTATAATGATATATCTCTTACTTTTGAGAATAGTTAGATTAAGCAGACTACACAGTAGGGAAGGTTCACACCTCATCATCTATATTCTTTCTGGTTTTACTCACGATCCTCATGATACTCATCACTATGTAGTGATGTATAAAAATCAGGCAGCTGGGCTGGGTGCAGTGGCTCACACCTGTAATGCTAGCACTCTGGGAGGCCAAGGTGGGTGGATTGCCTGAGCTCCAGAGTTCAAGACCAGTCGAGCAAGAGCAGACCCAGACCCGGACTCTAAAAATAGCCTGACATTGTGGCAAGCACCTATAGTCCCAGCTACTTGGGAGGCTGAGGCAAGAAGATTGTTCGAGCCCAGGAGTTTGAGGTTGCTGTGAGCTATGATGAAGCTATGGCACTCTACTCAGGGCACAGAGAGAGACTCTGGCTAAATAAATAAGTAAATTAATAAATGAAGAAAAAAAATCAGGCAGCTGGCTCAAATGATGATGATTTGAAAGCCATTAAAAGAGGTTTTCTGTTTTTGTTTTTGTAGAGACAGAGTCTCACTTTATCGCCCTCGGTAGAGTACCATGGTGTCACACAGCTCACAGCAATCTCCAACTCCTGGGCTTAAGCGATTCTCTTGCCTCAGCCTTCTGAGTAGCTGGGACTACAGGCACCAGCCACAACACCTGGCCATTTTTTTGTTGCAGTTTGGCTGTGGCTGGGTTTAAACCCGCCACCCTTGGTATATGGGGCTAGCACCTTATCCACTGAGTCACAGGTGCTGCTTGTAGAGGTTTTCTCATTTACTTTATATTTCATCCTAATATAAAAATGAAGAAAATTTATTTAAGAAATTAAACTAATTTTTTTTCTTTTTGCATACTGGACAAAGTTAAATTTTAAAAAGACACGGAAATGACAGTAACTAACAAATAATATTTACACAGAAATGTAATATTTCAGTATCAGTATTTAAAAATCAGTGCCCTGATTTCTCCAAATGCATGTTATGAGTCCAATATTACAGACATACAAAATAGTTTCACTGTCCCCCGAGGTTCTACCTATTCATCTCTTCCTCCTCCCCTCTGTGCCATAACCCCTCATAACCACTTATGTATTTTTACCATCTGTATAGTTTTTCCTTTTCCAGAATGTTATATAATTGGAATTGTACAATAGGTAGCCTTTTCAGACTGGTTTGGTTCAGTAAGCGATATGTATTTAAAGGTTCCCTTTTCATTTTGTGGCTTGATAACTCGTTCCTTTTTATCACTGAATAATATTCCATGGTATGAGATATAATACATTTTGTTTTGCCTTTCAATCATTGAAGGACTTCTTGGTTGCTTTCAAATTTTGTTAATTATGAATAAGCCTGATAAAAACACTGTATTCAGGTTTTTATATGGACATAAGTTTTCAACTCATTTGGATAAATACCAAACAATGTGCCTTCTAGGTTAAAATATTTTTAAAGGAACTTAATTATAACAATATCTTTGGCATATAGGCGTATCCACACCTTTTTGTTTTTTTTTGAGACAGGTCTGGCTCTGTGGCCCAGGCTGGAAGGCAGTAGTGACATGAGAGCTCACTGCAGACTGGAGCTCCTGGCTCAAGCCATCTTCCCAACCTCACCCTCCTGAATAGTGATATGTGCTACATTACTTTTTTAATTTTTTTTTTTTTTTTTTTTATAAACAGAGTCTCACTTTTTTGTCTGCAATATAGTGCGGTGGCATAACATCTCACAGCAACCTCAAACTCTTGGGCTCAAGTGATTCTCTTGCGTCAGCCTCCTGAGTAGCTGGTCACAGTAGGCACCTGCCACAACGCCAGGCTATTTTTAGAGATGCAATCTCACTCTGACTCAGGCTGGTCTCGAACTCATGAGCTCAGGCAATCCACCTGCCTAAGCCTCCCAGAGTGTTAGGATTACAGGCATGAGCTACCATGCCTGGCCTATCGTTTTAACTTTTTATAGAGATGGAGTTTCATTCTGTTTCCCAGATTGGTCCCAAAGTCTGGTACTTAAGCAATCCTTCTACCTTTGCCTTTTAAAGTGCTGGGATTATAGGCATGAGCCACCATGCCTGGAACATCTTTAGTTAATAGTAGCAGGGGAAAAATTGTTTTCAATTCTACAACTGAATTCTGGATATATAAATATTTATTTTCAGTTTCTTCTTCCATGCATAGTCATACTTAGGAATGAAACTCATGCTTTTCTACTGTTTTTTTCTTTTTTATGAGATTTCAAGGTGAGGTAGCCGCATAATTTGGTAAGACCATTATAAATAATAGTTGAAAGTAGGTCGTTTAAAGACAGTAGATAACATAGCATGTAATAAAACAACTACTGGGCTTGGCGCCTGTGGCTCAGCGGGCTAAGGCGCCAGCCACGTAAACCTGAGCTGGTGGGTTCGAATCCAGCCTGGACCCGCCAACCAACAATGACGGCTGCAACCCAAACAAAAAAAAATAGCCGGGCGTTGTGGCGGGCGCCTGTAGTCCCAGCTACTTGGGAGGCAGAGGCAGGAGACTCGCTTGAGCCCAGGAATTGGAGGTTGCTGTGAGCTGTAATGCCATGACACTCTACCCAGGGCAACAGCTTGAGGCTCTGTCTCAAAAAAAAAATAAAAATAAAAAAAAAATAAAACAACTACTGGAGGATAGTCAGGAAATTGAAGTCTCACCTTGGGTTACTGAAGGTCAGTTTCTAATTTGGTTATAAAGGAAGTGAGGTGGGTATTATTCAAAATCTTTGATCGACTATACATCCTTCCACTCCCATAAAGAACCAAGGAATTTATAAACCAAGATTGATAACATTAATACGATATTAAGATGGACTAGTGACTGAAATATCACTATGTAAATAATATAATATCTACAATTTATAGAGAACTTATTATGTGCTAGGAACCATTCTAAGATTAGAGCAGAACCAGATAGTATGGGACCTGCCAACATTTTCATTACCAACAAAGAAACTGTAAAAATTAAGTAACCCATGCTCCCAGTGTCAGTGTCAGTGCTAGTATTTAAATCCAGATAGTCTGTCCTCAGAGCCCTTGTGCAAAATCACAAAACTCTAATCTTTTGCTCATTCAACAAAATTAATTAATTATTTGCAAAGAAAAAGTTAAATATACTTATCAGATCAATGACAAGAATACTATTTTAGGATTCCAATTTAGAGACGATGTGCACATGGGATGGAGGTGATCTTATAAAAATGATGTTGAGTAAATTTGCTAAGGGACAAAAGAACAGGAATTGTGGAAAAGCCTTGCAATATTAAGCTCCCTTTTAATAGTATTCATCTGGCAACTCCCTGTCTTTAGACACGTTTTCTGTAATAGTTTTCAATTCCAGAACATAAAATCTAATCTAAACAATCAGTATACAACATTGGAAAAAATTGTGAATATCAGGACTTGGTCTCTAGTAATAGCTCTTATTTTACCTAAAGGCTACTTAATGCTAGAACTATTTGAAATAATTTTTACGCATTTTCCACATAAAGTTAAGTGTGGCATGAAAGGGCCCATCATAGGGAATAAATCTTCCCAGTTTCTCTAGTACTGTCTGGAAACCATCAATGTTTAAATTTTGCAAGTACAAAAACATTGGTCATCTTGATCTTATTCTGTTTTGTGTACTCTTCTATGAAACCATCCTTATCTTTCTGTCTCCATTTTGATGACCATTATCTTGGTTTCTTAGAGCACAGTGACTAGACAGCCTGAGTAGCCATTTAACTCCCTGTGTCATGTTTCTCAGGTCCTCGTTTGTCTTGGGTGTCTACCAGTTGCCAGGTATAGAGCTTGAGCATCAGAAGACAATCATGGAATAAGGCAAGACAAGACCCTGTATCTCTGGACCTGGAGGAGACCCCTATTGCTGTGAAACCTAGAATAGGGGGCCAGGACCAATTTTAGTGAGAAAATAAAGAATTGTGTTGGGTATTTAAGGGTAAGTAGGAGTTTTCTGACTGTACTTTCTAGGCAGAGGAAGTAGCCCATGCAGTAGCTTGGAATCATGCAAACTTATGGTCAGCTCATAGAAGAATGTAAAGTTTAGTGTGATTGAAGTCCAGGGTTTGGAGGAGGGGAAGGGGCCTGGGAATGGTAAGAGATGAAGTTGTAGGGGTGGGTTGGGGCAGGTGTTGGTTTGCATTTATCCTATAGGCAACAGGGGGCAGGAAAGGTGTTTACGTGGTAGAATATGTGTAGATTCTTTGTAGAGAAATAAATTGGTGGTGATACGGAAGCTGAATTAGCATAAAGGGATGAGTTCAAAGTTTGTTGCAGTTATTTAGAGGAGGCTGGATGGAAACTTAGGTTAGGCAGGGGTAGTGGGAAAGAGAAAGAGGGCTGGATTTTTTTTTTTTTTTTTTTGAGACAGAGCCTCAAGCTGTCACCCTGGGTAGAGTGCTGTGGCATCACAGCTCACAACAACCTCCAATTCCTGGGCTCAAGCGAGTCTCCTGCCTCTGCCCCCAAGTAGCTGGGACTACAGGCGCCTGCCACAACGCCTGGCTATTTTTTGGTTGCAGCCACCATTGTTTGGCGGGCTGGGCTGGATTCGAACCTGCGAGCTCAGGTGTACGTGGCTGGTGCCTTAACCCGTTGAGCCACAGGCGCCGAGCCAGGGCTGGATTTTAAGGAAGAATCACATGGATTTGCTGGTGAACTGGATTTCGAAAGTGGATTGAGAAAGCGTCTCACAGATAGAGATTGAGTAAAGCTGATTTCCAATATTGTTAAGCATGCTAGAGAATGCTAAAAGAGAGAATGGGGAAGAGTGATCTATGTTTTATGTATCTGGGGGTGGAATTTATTCAGCATATGGTTGGGAAATCAATGGGCTGTCCCTGAAGGTTTGAGAATCATCTGAATATTTATCAGTCAGAGATTCCCATAATGGTTGTATACCTGTGGGGGTGTGCATGCTGGGGTGATGTGTGTGTTTCAGGTCACCTAAAAGGATTTTCAAACTGTGACCCTGGGTGGGGATGATGGCTCACGCCTGTAATCCCAAGACTCTGGGAGGCGAAGATGTAGGATCCCTTGAGGACAGGAGTTAAAGACCACGCTGAGAAAGAGCAAGATCGCACCTCTACTAAAAATAGAAAAACTAGCTGGGTATTGTAGCACGTGCCTATAGTCCCAGCTACTCAGGAGACTGAGGCAGGAGGATGGCTTCAGCCCAAGAGTTTAAGGTTGCTGTGAGCTATGAAGCCACAGCACTCCAGCCTAGGGCAACAGAGTGAGACTAGGGCAAAACAAAACAAAACACCTATGACCCTACCTGAGCTACTTAAACATTCTCCATGACACCCTCTAGAGAAGCTGAAAGGGCAAAAGAACAATGTATTCAGAACCCTGAAAAAATGTCAGGGGAAGTGGAGGAGGAAGAGAAGTCTAAAAATGAATTTTGGAGAAGTGGGGAGAGACTCAGAAGACAAGAGTGCCCTGAAAGCTAAAGTTAAAGAGCTTCTCTAGGATATCAGTGGTGTCAAATGCCCTTCCAATCCCATTCAGAAACAATTGCCTGAAAAAAAATCTTTCTTTTATATTCATTCCATATACATCTATTACCAGCAAGCTGAAATTTCTTGGCCCGCTTTTTAAGATTTCCACCTTTAAATTTGTACCTTCCACCCATGCTGTCTTCTCCCACCTTGCCCATGAGCATAGTGGTTGAGGCAGAACGTGGCTGCATGGCTTTGAATCCCAGTTGGTTCTTCTGTGCTGTGTTTGAATGTGTCCTCCAAATTTCACAAGTGGGCAACTGTGGGGAGTTGGGACCTTTACAGTCTCAGCCCCCGCGAAAGAATTCACGGTGTTATCGCGAGAATGGGTTCCCCGTTAAAGGCTGAGTTTGGCCTCCCTTTTCCTTTGCTCTCTTGTGTGTCTTCTGTCACCCTCTGCCTCCTGTCTTGGGATGATGTAGCAAGAAGGCCGTCGCCAGGGTTCAGCACTTGATAGTGGACTTCTCAGCCTCAGATCTGTAAGAAACAAACTTAAAAAAAATTTCTCAATCTGTGGTATTTTGATGTAGTAACACAAAACTGACTATGACACTTATGGTCACTTTACTGCATTTCGAACCGGCCAGCTCTGGTCAAGCATACTGACTCTTCCTAAACGTAGGACCTTTCTACTTAGTCTCATGTTTTCTTTTCTGTTGACATTGTTCTCACCTGAAATGCCTTTGTAATAGGTTTTCAACCTAAGACCCAGTCTAAGCAGTGGTTCTTATCCTTGGAGCATATTAGAATCATTTGGAGCATTAAAAAAACTAAACCCATGGGAAGGTCATGTTTTAGATACCTTAAATCAGAATCTCTGGGGCTGGGATTGAAGCATCAATGCTTTTAAACTCCCTAAGGGGCTCGGCGCCTGTAGCTCAGGCAGCTAAGGCGCCAGCCACATACACCTGAGCTGGCGGGTTCAAATCCAGCCCAGGCCTGCCAAACAACAATGATGGCTGCAACCAAAAAATGGCTGGGCGTTGTGGTGGGTGCCTGTAGTCCCAGCTACTTGTGAGGCGGAGGCAAGAGACTCGCTTGAGCCCAGGAGTTGGAGGTTGCTGTGAGCTGTGATACCACAGCACTCTACCCAGGGCAATAACTTGAGGCTCTGTCTCAAACAAAGAAACAACTCCCTAAGTTATTGTACAGAGCAGCTGAGGTTAAGACCATTGCTTTAAACAAGCTACCAATCCCTGGAGATCCCCTTTAGTTAATCTAGATGGTTATTCATTCTTCTTTTAGCCTTTATAATCTTAGTTTGAATTGTATTATTTTTGTACTTATTGATATGTTACTTATAAAAAAACCATGAGTTTTTTTTTTGAGACAGAGTCTCACTTTGCTGTGTGGGTAGAGTGCTGTGGCATCATAGTTCACAGCAACCTCAAACTCTTGGGCTCAAGTGATTTTCTTCCGTCAGTTTTTCATTTTTAGTAGAGGCAGGGTCTCAGACTTGCTCAGGCTGGTCTCGAACTCCTGAGCTCAAGGGATCCACCTGCCTTGGCCTCCCACAGTGCTAAGATTACAGGTATGAACTACCATGCCCAGCCCATAAGTCATTTTTTATCTTGTTGCGTGCAGAATAATGCTTTTGTTGCTGAGGCCGGTGCAGACAGAACTATGCATCTATGAGTTCTTCTACTTATGATTGCTGGCTGACAACTGGGTTGGTTAATACCAGTCAGACATAAAACATGTTGTTTAGTATGCAGCAATGAGCTGGGAGTATTGCCACACCAGAATGTTCACAAAGAGACCTCAGAAGACGAAATGTCACTACCACATGTGTCTGAGTCAATGACATGCCTTAATATTACATTAAACAAATTCTTTGTTGTTGCTTCTTTCATAGAAACCCACAAAGGTTCTGAGGTTAGTCACTATGGGTTTCAGTGTGTGTGGGGGGCATTTCTCTTCTTTACATTAAAAAAAGTTTAAGTGTAACATACATACATGAAAGTGCACAAATTATAAGTCTAAATCTTGCTGAATTATTCAGCAAACAAAACTACATAGTCATCACCTCAGTCAAGAAATAGAGTATTACTAGCAACCCAGAAGCTCCTCTTGTTCTTGTCTCCAATTATTACCTTCTCTCTCCTCCATAACAGTGGGGCATTTAACTTTGGATTTTTGTTTATAGTGGTCAGAGCCCCTCTAACTTCTTTTTCAAGGAGGTATATGCCCATTAGGAGAACCTTTTACAATTTGACCAAAGCCAGCAGCTCTTTTTCTATGGTTATTTTCCCCATCTGTTTAGAATTCACATCCACATTGTATTGTTGCCTCATCTAATCAAGGAAGGGAATGTCTCAAGAGCATGTGCTTCATAAACTACTTAATTTTCTGAAATACTCACTGCCAGGGGCTTAATGAGAAACCACCAAATCTTCTTTGGCCATAAGTTCATCTCAGGGTCTGTGTTTCTCAAAGAAGCAGGCAGCACACAGAGGCTGCTGCAAATTTAAAAAAAAATTATAGTTTTGCTTAGGTCAAAGTTGCTGTCATATTTGTAGCTGTAGTCATGTACCTTATTTTTCTTCATGCTATAAGCATTATAACATGTTGCACTTGCTTATTATAAGTAAAGTAGTTAACAACAATTATAGGATACATCCAGTTTTCATTTTAATACAGAGCAAACATGTCTGGAAACTATCTGCAAGGATGTATGTCATGGAATCTAGGCTGCCTTAATAGTAAGACTTGGCTTTATTTTATTCTTGGTTATTCTCATAAGATACTACGAATACTCAGTCATTTTTTAAAAGTCTTTTTTTTTTTTTATAGACAGAGTCTCACTTTGTTACCCTTGGTAGAGTGCTGTGGCGTCACACAGCTCACAGCAACCTCCAACTCCTGGGCTTAGGTGATTCTCTTGCCTCAGCCTCCTGAGTAGCTGGAACTACAGGCGCTAACCACAGCGCCCGGCTATTTTTTCGTTGCAGTTTGGCCGGGGCCGGTGCCTTACTGAGCCGCAGGCGCCACCCTGAAAGTTTTTTTTTTTTATTTTTTAAGAGGTGGGATGGGGTAACCAGCCTAGGTGTTAGTCAGGCTGGGGTGCAGTGGCACTATCATAGCTTACTGCAGCCTCAAACTCCTGGGCTCAAATGATTCTCTTACCTTGGCCTCCCACATACTACCAGACCCACTATATTTTACACTTATTTTTGAAGATATAAGGTCTCACTATGTTGACCAGGCTAGTCTTGAATTCCTGGTCTCAAGTGATCCTTCTGCATTGGCCTTACAAAGTGCTGGGATTATTAGTTTGAACCACTACATCTAGCTCTGAAAGTTTTAAAATAATGCCAAAGGCATTGATTGATCTTGAGAAAAATTATTAAAATAATTCTTAATTGGATTTACAGACTTTAATTCAGGCAAGAAATAAATAGAATGTAATGGAATCATTAGACTATAATATCCTAGATAGCACAGACTTAGGGGAAATAAAAGACCAGAATAGGATAAATATAAATACATATACATTAACTAGAATAAATATAATTGATGAACAGGTGATGAGAACCCTGAAACCTTATAATAAATCTAAAAAGACTCTAAACCTATTCTGAGGTCTGCAGGTACCATATGGAATAATTGATTATGGGTCTTCTGGCTGTATGTTTTGATCACTGTTACTTAAAATTTATTTAACATAGTGTTTATATGTCAATGAGAGGATGTGGGTCCTGGATCCATTCATACTTTCCTCTCTCCAGGATCAATCTTTCTGTTATCTAGAAGGCTTATTTTGGTTGTTTGCAAAGTACAGAGTTACTGCTAGTATCAAATGTGCCTCATAGTCACTAAGGAATTATCCTGAAAGGAACACCAGATAAATGGGGTCATCACTGAAGGGGCAACATCATGTTTTTCATCCCAACTGTCTTCTAATTCAGAAAAAATGGAACTGTCCAAGATAAATTTTGTAAACAGAAAGATGAGGACAATAGAGCCTCTACTAGGTGTTGACCTGCTGCTGTGCGTAATATAGTACCAGTTGTTCAGTTGCTCTATTTGTAAGTCCGAGAAAGTGATATTTATGAGATCAAGGAGTGTGGCTATTATTACATGACTGTTACGAACTCAATGTTGGATGAGAAATTGCAATTCTTTTTAAACAGAAGCAATGGTTCTCTGTATGTCATTCTTCTAAACCAGTCCTTCCCAGTAGATTTTTCTGCATTGATGGAAATGTCCTGTTTTCTGTACTATCCGATATAGTAGCTACTAGCCACATGTGGCCATTGAGCTCTTAAAATATGGCCAGCGGCTTGAGGAAATGAATTTTTAGTACTATTTTATTTTAACTAATTTATGTAGCCAGATGAGGCTAATGGCTACTGAATTGGACAGCATCATTAAGAATGTGTGTTTGGGCTCGGCGCCTAGGGCTCAAGTGACTAAGGTGCCAGCCACGTACACCTGAGCTGGCGGGTTTGAATCCAGCCCAGGACCGCCAAACAACAATGACAGCTGCAACCAAAAAATGGCCGGGCGTTGTGGCGGGCACCTGTGGTCCCAGCTACTTGGGAGGCAGAGGAGACTCACTTGAGCCCAGGAATTGGAGGTGGCTGTGAGCGGTGATGCTACAGCACTCTACCCAGGGTGACAGCTTAAGGCTCTGTCTCAAAAAAAAAAAAAAGATTGCGTGTTTGTTCTAACCAAGAAATAATCTTAAAATACAGAATAATGGACCATATTGAGTTATATATTTACTTTGGAGTTGTTAAATTTCTTTGTGTTAACACATCAAAATAGCATAATTCAATGTAACTCATGCTTCACTCTCAGAAATAAACTTATTTCTGAATAACATTTTGGGAGGGGGAGGATTTAAAGTAATGGAAATTTATTGTCTCACAGTTCTATAGGCTAAAAGTCCAAAATCAATGTGTTGGCAGGGCTAATTCCTTCTGGAGGCAGTAAGAGGGAATTTGTTCTATCTTCTTTCCTGACTCACGGTGGGTGCCCAATCCTAGGTATTCCTTGACTTAAACAACATAAGGTTTTTTAAGTCATTGGTGTGGGAATTTCTTAAAGATGTTTGCCTATTAACTTGAAAGTAAAGAGATGAAGAACAGATATTTCTCTTTTTATAGGGATGGCTGGATTTAGCACATAGTAAACAAGAAAACTGGTTTCCAGTTGTCAAACTATAGATTATAACAGAACTTTACTTTTAAGTTTGCTTGGTAAATTCTTAGGTTCCTTACAATCACATTCTCATTGCTTCTTGACTCTGAGCAAAATATTTGGCTTATTCTAGTCCTTATCTTTTTATTTTTTAATTTTTTTAGAGAAAGAGTCTCACTTTGTCGCCCTTGGTAGAATCCTGTGGCATCACAGCTCACAGCGATCTCCAACTCTTGGGCCTAGGCAATTCTCTTGCATCAGTCTCCTGAGTAGCTGGGACTACTGGCGCCCACCACAATGCACGGCTATTTTGTTGTTGTTGCATTTTCTCTGGGGCTGGGTTCGAACCTGCCACCCTCAGTATATGGGGCCAGCTCCCTACTCACTGAGCCATAGGTGCCGCCTGTCTTTATCTTTTTAAAAATCTTTTCTTGTTATGACAACCTGATACAGCTTTTACTGTGTCGATGTAGCCCATCCTTACCAAAATAATTTCATCACCATCCAAAACTGGAACAATCAATTGTGTTGGTTGAAGCCCTCTTCTGGCTTCCTGGCCAAATTTTAGTATTGAAGTTTTCGTATATTACTTGGTATTATTTGAGGCAAGACAATTCAGTGTAGCAGTGAGCTAAAGAGTTGGTCTGTGTACCCTTGAAACTTTACTTTGCATGTGATCAGTGAAGGCCCTGGATTTTATGATTATATAGGTAAAAGAAGAACAATTTGAGACCCATTCTGACTCTGTGCCAACAGTAATTTTCATATTTTCTTTCAAAAATTTACATTAACTGAAAAAAAGGCCAGAAGTACCAGAAGTTCAAGAATCTGGCTATAGAGGAGATTATAAACAAGAAAAACAGAGAGGGCAATGGAAATACATTGTACAGCATTAAAATGAAAGAATTTGGTTTTGTTCAAATGGTAGGTCCCCATATAGGTATCTGCCTTTGAGGTAAGTAGTGAATGGAAACGTGTGTTCACAGTGAGACATTGTTCCAGGATTGGAATCCTGATTCTTTTATAACATAGCTGTGAACTAAGCTCTTAGAGCCTCAGTTTTCTCGTTTGTAAAGTGAGGATAAAAATGTCCACTTTGAAACATTAATAGGATAGTGTTTTTGAAATGCCTGGAATCTGGTTGCCATTCAGTAAATGGTAGTTATTAATATTTGTCCAGCCTAACCTAAGGCTAGAGTAGTATAACCAATTCTACCTCTATTGCCTTTTTATTTTTTTTCCTTTTCTTTCTCTCTCTCTCTTTTTTTTTTTTACCTTAGTGGAACCCAGTAGTCTCAGAACCAGGGTGGGGATGGAAGCAATATCCCCATGATGTTGGTGTTGTAGAGAGGTGTGTTTTATTTATTTATTTTAATTATTATTATTTTTTGAGGCAGAGTCTCATTAGGTTGCCCTTGGTAGAGTGCTGTGGTGTCACAGCTCACAGCAACCTCTAACGCTTGGGCATAAGTGATTCTTTTGCCTCAGCCTCCTGAGTAGCTGGGACTACAGGCACCTGCCACAATGCCCAGCAATTTTTTGTTGTTGTTGCAGTTGTCATTGTTGTTTAGCTGGCCCGGGTGTGTGAAGCTGGGGCCCTACCCAATGAGCTACAGGTGCCACCCAAGAGGTGTTTTAGTAGTTTCAAGTAGAACCTGGCTATTTTCTTTCAATTAAGATCAAGTCCATGGTCCTTTTCCAAACACAGGCCTGTAGTAAGAATATAGTTTATTAATTTTCAGCAAAACCTCTTGTTGAGAACTCTATAAAAAAATGAACCATTGACTTTCTAGAGTTTTATGTATAAGGAGGACTAAAAGGTCCATGTAAGCTCTTTGAGGTCAGGGAGATGGTTAACAAATGTCCTGATGTTCCTCTGTGCCCTGTATCTAGCAGCCACTTTGTACATGATTATCAAACTGAATAATCTGACATGTTTATGTAAACTATTTTCTACCAAATGAATGTATTAAGTTTGTACACATCAGCATAGTGATCATAGCCCCTTATTTTTGTGGTCTGTTGCATGTGTTGTATAATTTTACCCAAAATATAAAATTATATGCCTGTACATCCCTCTTTATTACAAATTGTTTTTAATGTCTCAAAATGGGAAAAATAGAATTGTGATGGTAATCTGGCATCACAAAAAGAAAGTGAAGGATAAATGATATATGTAAAGTTACATAAATTCCACTAAAGTATGCCCTCCTTAATTTAGGTCTATAATGAGAAGGGCATTGATATTGGTCAAATTGTATTTTTTTTCCACTGGCTCTGGTAAAGCACCAGTGTGGTCAATCCCTGACTGACTGAAGGTTTTGTAATGCTGTGTTGCTGATCTAATGTCAGTGAACTGCCAGTTCTGTGACAGTTGGAACAGCTAATATCCATTCCAGTGCTAGTTAATGACAAAGCTGGTCAACTCCTGATTGTAGACTACATTTAGCACAGGTGCAGGGAGGAAAGCCATTACAAGACCCAAATGGAATTAAATTTCTTTTTGTGTGGAATCTAAATTTTACGTATGATTCAAATGTACTCATCATACTGTCTCATTTCTTCATGGTGTATGTCCCACAAAACAATGGGCAGTAGTAATTCACTGGGTTATGGCCATTTTGTTTGTATATGCACTTCTTTTGCACAGAGCCTGACTCCTGGTACCTGTTCACTACTAGCTTTTGAATGAATAGAGGAGCCTGACTCAAATTCATAACTTTCTTTTGAATGAATAAAGGAAGGAATGTGCTACTGTCAAGGCACATTCTTCTCTGTTCCTCAGACTATAGGAGTCCACTGGTTTCTCCAAGTAAAGAATTTAGGTATGAAAATCTACTTGCACTACTGCTATTGGGTAGAGTCATAACTGATTAAACATGTATTAAAATTGTTTATCAATAGGGAGTTGATCTTTATTCTTTAGATACTTTGGTAACTAAAGAATGGAAAACCACATGTATTCACTATTAAACTGGAACTAACTGAAGAACACACCTGCACCTGGAAGTAAAATTTAATGGAAAACCAATGGGGGGAGGGCCGAAAATCTACCTCATGGGTACATTGAACACTATCTGGATGATGGGCACTATAAAAGTGATCCATGTGACTGAAAATATTTGTACCACCATAATACTTTGACATTTAAAAAGAAAGGGTTGTTGTTAACTAAAGCATCATTTTGCAAAGTGTGTTTTATGGGACACTAGTCTTGTAAGATGCACTTAGAAAAAGTGTTTCTAGTCCTAGGTTTGGGAAACAAAGCACACTACATCCCTTCCTTGAAGATTAGCCATGCACGTTAGCACACTGAAGGTTCTGGGAAATTGAGCAGCTACCTGTTTCTTTTTTTTTTTTTTTTTTTGAGACAGAGACTCAAGCTGTCACCCTGGGTAGAGTGCAGTGGCATCACAGCTCACAGCAACCTCCAATTCTGGGCTCAAGCGAGTCTCCTGCCTCCACCTCCCAAGTAGCTGGGACTGCAGGAGCCCGCCACAACGCCCAGCCATTTTTTAGTTGCAGCCGTCATTGTTTTTTGGCAGGCCCAGGCTGGATTCGAACCCACCAGCTCAGGTGTACGTGGCTGGTGCCTTAGCCCGTTGAGCCACAGGCGCCGAGCCAGCTACCTGTTTCTTTATGTAACTTAAGAGTTTCTTAAATTTATGTGACTATATCTACTTTTTAAATTTAATATCTCTTTCTCTCTCTTCTCTCGTCATTTATCTATTTTGTTTCTTTTGAGACAGAGCCCCTGTCACCCTGGGTAGAGTGCTGTGGCATCACAGCTCACAGCAACCTCCAATTCCTGAACTCAAGTGAGTCTCCTGCCTCAGCCTCCCAAGTAGCTGGGACCACAGGCGCCCGCCACAACGCCCTGCTATTTTTTGGTTGTAGCTGTCATTGTTGTTTGGCGGGCCGGGGCTGGATTTGAACCCGCAAGCTCAGGTGTACGTGGCTGGCGCCTCAGCCCGTTGAGCCACAGGCGCCGAGCCTATTTGTCTATTTTTAAGAGTAAGTAAAGTAAACATGAAATTTAAAAGCTTTGGTTTTACAACCACATAGATTTAGGTAAAGTTCCAATTCTGCCATTTACTTGTTATTGAACCTTAAGCAAATGATTTCTTTAAGCTTTAGTTTTTTCACTTGGAAAAATGATGTAGTGATAATGGTTACATCAAAAAATTATTGTGTATATTAGATGAACTAATACATAAAATGTGCATGCACAATGCCTGGGAAATGCTGTGTGCTCAGTTAGGTTTCACTGTTATTAGCAAGGTACATTGGCTTATGCCTGTAATTTCAGTGACTTTGGTGGCTGAGGCAGAAGAATTGCTTTAGGCCAGGAGCATAAGATTAGCCTGGGTAACATACTGAGACCCTTATCTCTTAAAAAAAAAAAAAATTAGCTGGGCCTGGTGGTACCTGCCTGTAGTCTTACCTACTTAGGGACCTAAGGCAGGAGGATCCCTTGAGCCCAGGAGTTCAAGGCTGCAGCCTGGGCAACAGACGGAGGCTCTCTGTCTCTCTCTCTCTCTCTCTCTCTCTTTTTTAAATCTCTCACTTTATCGCTCTCAGTAGAGTACCATGGTGTCAGCTCACAGCAACCTCCAACTCCTGGGCTTAAGTGATTCTCTTGCCTCAGTCTCCCAAGTACTGGCACTATAGGCACCTACCACAACACCTGGCTATTTTATTTTTATTTATTTAATTAATTAATTTAGTTTTTAGAAATGGAGTCTTACTTTGTTGCCCTCAGTAGAGTGCTGTGCGTCACAGCTCACAGCAACCTCCAATTCCTGGGCTTAGACAATTCTCTTGCCTCAGCCTCCCGAGTAGCTGGGACTATAGGTGCCCACCACAATGCCTGGCGATTTTGTTTTTATTTATTTTTTAGAGACGGAGTTTTACTTTGTCACCCTTGGTGGAGTGCAGTGGTGTCACAGCTCACAGCTCTTGGGCTTAGGTGATTCTCTTGCCTCAGTTTCCCGAGTAGCGGGGATTACAGGTACCCACCAGAACACCTGGCTATTTTATTTGTATTTAATTAATTAATTAATTAATTTTTTAGCAACAGAGTCTTATTTTGTCACCCTCGGTAGAGTGCTGTGGAGTCACAGCTCACAGCAACCTCCAACTCCTGGGCTTAGGGAATTCTCTTTCCTCAGCTTTCCGAGTAGCTGGGTCTACAGGCGCCCACCACTACACCTAGCTATTTTATTTTTATATATTTATTTTGTTTATTTTATTTTTTAGAGACAGAGTCTCACTTTGTTACCCTTGGTAGAGTGCTGTGGCTTCACAGCTCACAGCAACCTCCAGCTCTTGGACTTAGGTGATTCTCTTGCCTCAGCCTCCCGAGTAACAGGGACTATAGGCACCAGTCACAAATCCCAACTATTTTTGTGTTCCGGTTTGTCTGGGGCTGGGTTCGAACCTACCACCCTCAATATATGGGGCCGGCACTCTACCCACTAAGCCACAGGTACCACCCGAGGCACTGTCTCTTAAAAAAAAAAATTGGTCTTTGCTATATGCCTTGGAAAACAGTGAACCACAGATAATGGCATGATAGGGTGTGATAGGATTCTCTGACCTTGGTCTAATTCAATTAGTTTGTCTATGATTAAATTATGACTTCATAAGCTAGATAAATGTGCCTCCCACTGTGCCTCTGTAGAAGCTCTCATAACCCATCTATTTTGTTGTCCTCAGATTAATTCTCTCATATCTTTCTTCCTTATTTCTGATGGGAAGGTTTTAAGGATATTGATAAAAAGGCAGATATATTTAAAAGGATGTCAAAGATGATGAAGGGTCTAGAAGCCATTCTTATGAGGGATAGTAAGTCTGGAAAATAGAACATATTAAAGGATTATAACATGAGAGATAGATTAGACTTCTGTATCACCCTACAATACACAATTAGGATCTAAAGAAAGGAATTACAAAGTGGTTTAACATAAGGAAGGGCTTATAAACAATTAAAGGAATTCAACAAGAAAAAAGAATTACTTCTGCCATAAATACACTTTCAGAGGTGTTAGAAAAGAGTTTGAAGACTTGTTAGCATAAAGCATTGTTCTATTTGTTCTGGAGATAATAAAGGGGGTTAAGAAATAAAAATGCAAAACAGGACGTGACATGGAGAATAAAGGGAGACTATTGTCAGGAGAGAACTGAAAAATTTACTTCTATCTCTGGACATCAGGGGTGTGCTTGCTGAAGGACATGTCTTGTGGGATGGTCCTTAAAAGAAAGAAAGATTGGAGCATGAGATTGGGGGGAGGGTCAATTTCTCTAGCATACATTCCCTACTCATGATAATTAATAGAATCAGCACATCTTATGAAACAAATTATATGTTGGTATCCCTATTTTGATAACTTACGTGCCTCTCTCTCTACATTTCCTTCCCTTTATTGGCATTGACATGTCATTTTGTTCCCATCCAATAAATCAGTGAGATTATGAGCATTAAATTAATTGAGCTCGTGTTCATAAAATTTACTTCAGTAGAAAAATAGTGTTCTACCATGTAATTGGACAAAAGAAAGAACCAAATAAAACTAGACATTATTACTCCAATAGTGTACTATGAAAATCAGGGATATTCTTTTTAATAATTTTCATGAGTTGTATCTAGGAACAAGTAGGGTATTAAGCTTTGTGTCTAGTATGAGTGATCTGGAATTTTGAAAAAGTTTGAAAGTCACTTTTATTTTTTTTTAATCATATTGGTTTATTTTTTTATTAATTATTTTTTGTTAAATCATAACTTTGTACATTGATGCATTTATGGAGTTCAGGGTACTGCTTTGATATACACTGTGAAATGTTTACATTGAACTAAGTAACTGAATTGTAATCCATCACAATTATACTCATTTCTTTTTTTTTGAGACAGAGCCTCAAGCTGTCACCCTGGATAGAGTGCTGTGGCATCACAGCTCACAGCAACCTCCAATTCCTGGGCTTAAGTGAGTCTCTTGCCTCCGCCCCCCAAGTAGCTGGGACTACAGGCACCCACCACAATACCCGGTCATTTTTTGGTTGCAGCCACCATTGTTGTTTGGTGGGCCCGGGCTGGATTCGAACCCACCAGCTCAGGTGTACGTGGCTGGCACCTTAGCCCATTGAGCCACAGGCGCTGAGCCTATACTCATTTCTTAATGTACCATTGCATCATGCACATTAGGTGAGATCCCCCCAAATACCCTCCCTCCTTCCATATCCCCCATCCCCTCCCCTCTCTCTCCTCTTCCCTTCTGAAAGTCACTATTAAAGGGTGCACAGTCATCCTCAGTATGCCCTTTAGGTATTTCTTCAGGTTGCTTAACATTAAAAGACCTTAAGCATAATATTTTTTGCAAATATTTTTTCAATGTCCTCATCTAGAAAGCGACCTCAGTTCTTCAGCACCCACAGCAGCTCTCTTGATTTTCTGTTTCGAAGAGAAAATAATAGAAGGATGTGGCTGGCAGTGCTTATACCAGGTAGAGCGTTTTCAGTCTTCTAGGAACAGAATATGTTTTTCTACTGACTTATATATGGAGAAACTTCTGTGTGAAGTTCTTTCCTTGCTGGGCCTGTCAATAGGAATGCTTCCACTTACACCAAGAAGAGGGCACAGGATAAAGCACCCAGCTCTGAATGTTTTCCTTTCACCATCTTTTGCCACACAATTGAGGCAACATGCATAATTTAGCTTTAGGAGTAGCAGACAGCCTGTAGTGCCTTTTTGTTCAAGGAACCAAGGTGAAGCAGCCCCATCCAGTGCTCCTTGAGCCCTTTCTGGTGGCCTCACTCACCTTCTGCTTTGCAGAGTTAGGCTGCTGGGCTTGGTGTCCTTTGTTCCTAACTCTGGATGAAAGACAGAAAGGACTTAGGGTTGGCTTTGCTTTCTCAGAGAGCTAAAGGCAGTATGGAGGGACATGAAAGAAGTCCCCTTGGCCTTTCAAAAATATACATCATTTTTACTTTTTGTAACAGCTTATAATGATTTTTAAGACATATTCTTTCAAATGCCATTAAATACACATAAAAATATATGCTTCTTACTGAAAGGCCTAAAGCCAAAATGTTTAAAATGCAGATTGATTGAACTTGGAGTTGGTGGGTGAGGAGATAATTCGCTCCAGTAACTTTTATATAAAGATTGCCAATTATTAGAGGAAGGGGAAACCTTCCCTTAAGCCTGATTGCATTTCACAGTTTACTTTAAGGAAAACTGTCTTGAAGTTTTGAATTGTTAAATTTAGAAGCTCTAAAAACATTTTTTGTATTACATGTTTGTGGTTACATTTTAACATTCTCATGATTTATATGATGTATGTTCTTCTTTTGAAAGATTCATAGAAATTTTTCCTATTTTCTATTTCTGAGGTCCAAATATTGAATTTCCTTCTGTCACATATGTTGTTAGAGCATTGGGTTCTTTATGAATATGTCTTTTTTTTAAAATAATCTACTTTAATATTTATTTATTTATTTATTCTTTTTTTGAGACAGAGTCTCAAGCTGTCGCCCTGGTTAGAATGCTGTAGCATCACAGCTTACAGCAACCTCAAACTCTTGGGCTTAAGTGATTCGCTTGCCTCAGCCTCCCAAGTAGCTGGGACTACAGGTGCCCGGCTACTTTTTGGTGGCAGTTGTCATTGTTGTTTGGCGGGCCCAGGCTGGATTCGGATCTGCCAGCTCTGGTGTATGTGGCTGGCACTTTAGCTGCTTGAGCTACAGGCACTGAACCTATGAATATGTCTTGAGCAGCATTTTCAACAGTTTTTATCTCACAGCACACTTGACCCTGTAGTTAAAGTTCCATGGTACCATGACATTATGTTAATTGACAAAAAAGAACACACAAAAAGAATGTATGTACTGTGCTTTGAACTTCTTTTGAAAACAATTTAATTAATGATCTTTAAAAATTCCTGCAGCACATTTAAGATCTTTTCATGGCACTCCAGTTGAAAAATCCCTGGTCTTGAGTGAGAGCAAGCATGTCCTCCTTTTGCCCTGTGAGTCAAAGGTCCATTCTTGAGTTTGAACACCACCTTTAAGGATATGACCTGTTTGTGTATCAGCTGGGGCAACCGAGGTGTTTTGTCAATGACTAATTTCTCCAACAGCTAACACAACAGTAACTTTCCTTGTTCCTTCTAGGATTCGTTCAGAGATCAATCTATACAAGGGGGAGGGAAGGTTTGCTGAACAGGGCAAGTGTTTTTAGTGGAGCAGTGCCTCACCTGAGCCTCTGGTTCTCTCAGGCTCACTCTAATGACTGTAGTAGTAGCAATCTATTGAGATTGGGAATAGAGAGTCCAAATTAATATTTTTTTTTCTTTTGCAAAAGTATAAATTGCTCAAAAAAATAGTGATAAAACAGATCTGGTGCTTTAACGTACGTATGTTAGCTAAATATTTATTATGCTATTGACTTGATTATGTTGCATTTTATACTGGGTGGATTTTTGACTTTTCAGTCCTGTACAAGTAACCCCTGAATAGTTCCCTGAGCAGCACTTTTCCCCTCAATGCTCTCAATCTATTTCTTACTCTCCTCACCAGCTCACTTTGGCAATGGCCCCCTATTTGCCACAATGATCTCTTCTTTTCCTGTAAATCCTACCTTCAAGAAAGGAACTGAGATAATCAGGCATTATCAGACTCTAATAGGGAATTATTAATAATCACCCTGGCATAATAGATATAAACCCATACTGTCCCGAAACTTATGGTCACCCTACTCAGTGCACAGTAGGGCCTGTGTATTAGTTGATGATATATTACAAATCTGCCTCTCTGTGAACTGTTTTCATTATAACAGATCTAAAAGCTTTACCTTAAAAAAGAGAAAGCATCGGCTCAGCGCCTGTGACTCAAGCGGCTAAGGCGCCAGCCACATACACCTAAGCTGGCAGGTTCATATCCAGCCCGGGCCTGCCAAACAACAATGACGGCTGCAACTAAAAAATAGCTGGATGTTGTGGCGGGTGCCTGTAGTCCCACCTATTTGGCAGGAGACTCGCTTGAGTCCAGGAGTTGGAGGTTGCTGTGAGCTGTGATGTGATGCTATGACACTCTACCCAGGGTGACAGCTTGAGGCTCTGTCTCAAAAAAAGAAAGAAAGAAAGCATTCTACTAATGTGGATTTTCAGGGCTCAATTACCAGTAAGGAAACTACTGGAGTCGGAACAAGTACAAAACCCCTAAAAAAGAATTTGGTGAATTACTCTGAACAAATTTAGGGTTGGTTTCATCTTCCACTTTTGAGTTGTCTCAATCCTTAAGTATCTTCAAAATAAGAAAAATAAATTGGATTATCAATAGTAGGGCAGAAAAATTAGCTGTATATTTAATTTAGCCTTTTTGGGGAGAGGGGTCCACAAAAAGTGATTTAAAATATTTGTTAATTTAATAAGCTTATATGTTATCTTTAGTATGACTGTCCTTCAAAAATGACAAACATAAGAATTATATGATACTTGGTGGATTTTATATTATCTAGTAGCCATGTCTTTTTCCTTTGTTATTCTTTATTTTTATCTTGAGGTTGCTTCTTGTATTTCTGCATTTTGGAAGGAGATGCAGTGTTGAGCCTCAGCTCTGACTTAACACCACTATTTGAAGGAGCTTAAAATTCTTCATTGAGAAGTATCATTTTAGCTAAGCTCAGTTTATCTCTTGGGATTTCATTTTTTACCCTCCCCTACTACTTTGTATTCCCATGTGGGAAGTGCAGGAGTACTCTAATATATATCAAATTAGATCTGTCAGACAGGGATGCTGTTAAATTACTGATTCTGATTTCTACACATTAAGAATGCTGACTTAAGGGATATATAGAAAAAACTCTTCTATAACAGAGAGCCAGATCTAAAATGCAAAAGTATATTTATGATGTGCCTGTTTTCCTAAGGCTTTGACAGGAAGAATTAACTTTATATTTCTAGCATACAGAACACTTTACTGAGCCACATCTTGTATGGTAAATAAACTTCTCTCTGGGAATAAATTTTTCACCATTTCTGTTTTTAGGGCAATAGGCTACTACTAAGAAAATGACTTTTTGAAGTGCAGATGCCCCCCCAAAAAAGTTTAGATGATGAGAAGAATTATTTACTTAGTCTCCATTCACTTCCACTGTTTTGCCTGCATTCCAAACTTCAAAAGGATGATTCATGTACCTTTTAGCTCTATGTTGAAAAACAAAATGAGTAACGGTGCCCTTTGTCAATATCAAGAGTAATTAAACAGTACATATTTTAAAGCTATAAACTATAAGAAACCAGAATGCTACCATGTAAAGCTGTAGTAAGTTGTTTTTAAAAGTATAAGCCAAAATTAGCACACTAAGCTGCCATGTTAAAGAATCTGAATCGGCAGTTGGAATGGCATCCAACACTACAAGTTATGTTTTAAAAGCTGTCCTGCCATGCTTAAAATATGTAAAAGCAATATTTTAACATGTGAGATTATGTGGTTTTCTTTGAAATCCGGACAATTAAATCACATACAAAACAACACGCAATCATTTAGTTTGATTATCATTGATAGTGGGATTTTCTTTGCTACCTTAACTTTTACATGTTTAAAATTATTGTTGAAATATTACGTGATGAATAATTTATGGATTTAACTAAGCCAGCAAATCTATTTGGTTTCTATTATAAACAAAGGACCCAATGACAACATCTTCATTTCATATTATTCCGATAAATTTAATGACATTATTTTTGTTTTGAACCAAAAGGAAATTTCTTCTCAGCTGGATTCTTTCACTGTAAGTTTTAATCACAAACTTTGAAATTGAGAACATAGCTATTATTTTTTATTAAAAGGATATGTTCTGGTTAGTTTGGGAAAGGTTTGACTAGTAAGGGCTTCCAATAACATGTCCAAGGACTTAAAATGTAATGCTGAAGTAAGAGAAAGTAACATATGCCTTTTAGTAGCAGCGTATCTTAAGTGTTGTTAGATGCATGCACAGTCACCGTAAGGCAGTTCTCACTACTCTCAATATTCAAGTAAGAGTAGGCCAATGATAGCTTAGCTGCCCTGAGAGAAATAGAGATCTGTATATTCAGTACCAAGCTCATCCCAAGAGGGTGTATGTGTGTTGCGTGCCATGAAAATGGAGGCAACAGTGTTTTACATATAACATGTGCTCACTTCATGTTTACTGATTTAAATTTTATGACTATTGTTGCTCAATAATTTTTTAGCTTTTTTTTTTTTTTTTAGGTCAGCCTTTAAAACTTTTTGTTTTCTTACCCTTTGTTTTCTTACCCTTACAGAGCAGGATTGTTCCCCTGAACAAGTTCTTTTTTATATAAATACCCCTATAATGTGAATTTATTTATTTATTTGAAGACAGAGTCTCAGTCTGTCATCCTGGGTAGAGTGCTATGGTGTCATAGCTCACGGCAACCTCAAACTCTCAGGTTTGAGCAATCCTCTTGCCTCCGCCTCCCGAGTAGCTGGGACAACAGGCATGTGTCACTATGCCTGGCTAGTTTTTCTATCTTTAGTAGAGGTGATGTCTCATTCTTGCTCAGGCTGGTCTTAAAATCCTGAGCTCAAGGGATCCTCCCATATTGGCCTCCCAGAATGCTAAGACTATAGGCATGAGCCCTTGTGCCTGGCTCAGTGAATTTCTTTAAAATGTAATAGAACCTCTGTAAGTTCACCACCTAAGGGACTATAATAAACTGTTTACAATACAGAGGTGGTCAACATAGGGATCTAGGCCTACTGTACTGATACGTACATAAGGAGGTGGTCAACTATAAAGATTCTACTGTATATTTTTATTAGGTATATTACTTGTATCACAGTTTAGTTCTTAATATAGTTTTAAAGTAGAAAAAATACTTAAAGTCTTTAAATACTTTAACCAAAGTGCTAAATAATGCAATTATAGTATCTGAAGTGTTCATTGCTTTTTAGTGCAGTTAAAATGCTGCGGACTTGATATTTATAAAATTTTATATAGTTTTAAAATTGAAGCAATTCAATAAACTTGCTTTAGTTGTCTCACCGGTATTTTAGCCTGTAAACACCTTTGAGGCTGAGTGCTGTTATCAGCAGCATCTCCTTTGCTCTTTCCTTAGCAGCTTGGAAAAGCACACATCAAATTCAAATCCACTGTCCTAACCCTAGATAGATTTCTAGGAGGAGACCACTGTCAGGAATGTTTGGGCACTTGAATAGTGTTTCTGCATAAAGTCAGTAAGCCCTGAGGACAGCCCTTGAGTACTTTGGAGTTAAGCCATAATGAGATTAAAAATTAAGTGAGTTTTCTCCTTTTTTCTGTCACTCTTTCCTTTGTCTTCCATACAGAGGAAGGCCACATATATTCCTGCTGGTATGTGTGATACTTACAGAAAACAAATTCCTCTTGGTGTTTACTCAGTCAAATGTTTGTCAGACTCTTCAGCAAACTAGTGGTGCAGAGTAGGGGAACCGACAGGGGCCTTGTCCTGTTTTCAATACTCTGTAGCATCAATTCTTGGCAAACTTTGGTGAGATCTTGGCAGCTCTGCCATCCTAGCACTGGGCCTCATTATGGTTTGTAAAGAGCCATCTCTCTTAGCCAGGCTTGTCAGAATATAGCCCCAGCCAGAAGATGCCAGAGAGTTTAGAACTCTTTGTCTTAAAGAAACTCTCTTTGATTGAGTGGTCAGGGTACCTATATTAGGAGTAGGGTATTATTCTGGATAGAAATGTCACTGTTTCAGTCACCTTGAAGCCACAACAATTATTATGTTCAGCTAAGTATCTATTGTATTTAGGCATCTACCTAAGATGACTCATAAGACATAATTTTACTTATATTTTCTCAGTCTTTGGAAAACAAAAATGAAAACCAACAATGTTTCCTCCCATAAAATGACTTACTGCTTAAGTTGTCCCACACTTCCAGCTACTTCCTTCTGTATGCTGCTAACTAGAATGAAACTCTGACATATTGATAATATGAAATTAAACAGATTGTTTATTCACTCTTAAAAATAGCATGCTTTATTAGAACAACCTCAAAGGATCATTAAAGAAAATGATTTAAATGTTTCACAGCAACGAGTAATAGAGTCTAGTCGAATTGGATTTTTTTTACCTTCGAAGTTTCTAATATACTTGGTCTATTTAGAAAACAAACACATCTAATTGTTTCCATCTCTTAAATATGTCTAGTGAGTTCAGTTTTTAGTTGCTATACAAATAAATTGTTCCTAGTTGCATTGCTTTCTTTCAAACATCATTTCAAATTAGGGCTTAATGTGGTTTGAACATTTTGCCAGAAATAGTCATCCTACTTTTGTCTGAGGGTGGTTGATTACATCTATCTTTTCCAGCTTAGAAATGCCAATATATTTAGAAGAATGCAGGCCCAACCCTGAAACTATTTGTCATCACACGTTGATTATAACTCTGTTTTATTATGGTACATAGAAGGAAAAACAAACAATTAAAAATCTGAAGAAATGGAATGTCAGGACATGCTGTACATTTTTGTTGCATCACCATGCTTAACCTATTTTTTTCTACCACTTCTAATGTTTGATTACATAGATTATTAAGATATTTGTATGTGATGTGAGACTCAAAAATCACTTTTCATATCATCATAGCAAAATACAAGAGAAGTGAAATATACCAAATGAGGGAGAAGTTTAAAATTAATATTTTAAAGCATGAGTTCTAGTAACTGTATATGGTGTTCTCCAAATAACTGGTGAAAAGCTCTTAGGAAATAAAGCATTCTCAATGATAAAATAAAAGATAATTGTTTTGTACCTACTTATATAATATATATTTACCCAAGGTCTGTACTTGCCAGCATGTGTACACAGTCTTTATAATCCACTCTATCCCTGTCTATTTTCTTATCATGAAGAATGGAATTAAAGAGTGAAGAGACTAGAAATATTTCATATTTAATTAATTCCATAACAAATCCATCTTTGCTAAATGAAATAGCAATATAGAGATATTTGTGTGGGAGGGGGAAAAGAATATATTTATAAGCTCCATGTAATACAAAGCTAGCAGACAGGCATAGGTATAATCTGACTAAGAATGATTTCATTGTCTTGCTAAAATTTATTTTGGAGAATTGAAATCTCACTACCCAAGTGTCCATAGGAAAAAATCTCAGAATCACCTTACGAAGCTTTCTTAGTGTGACTTGACACTAAGAACTGAGCTAGACTTGGGTGGTACCTATGGCTCAAAGGATTGGGTGCCAGTCCCATATGCCGGAGGTGGCCGGTTCAAACCCAGCCCTGGCCAGAAACTGCAAAAAAAAAAAAAAAAAAAACACTGAGCTACACTTATGACTTTCTGGAGATTTTAACCCTTGTAACATAGAGGAAGAGGCTGTTACTTTACATCCATTCCTATTTTTATGTTTGTTTCCATTTTTTAGTCATTAATAAAGTAGAAAAAAGTTATGTTCATTAGGGTATGATCTAGGATGCTATACCAAAGAGATCTTAAAACGTAGTGACTCAGAAAAGATAGACGGCATATAGGAATTTGTGTTCCATAAAGTAAAGGAATCCACACTACTTATGTTTTTCTCTGTTTTCCTAGAATATGATCCCATCTTATAGTAAAAGTGCAATGGCACCATTATGTTCTCATCCCAGTCTGAATTAGTGGTGAGATATTCATAAGAACGGGAGAGAAAGCAGCTTCCTTAATACATATATGACTGAAATTGCTTGTATCACTTCTGTTCATATCCCATTTGCTGGAACTATGGGGCCCCATGGGGCCATGCCTCGGTGCAAAAGACTCTGGGAAGTGTAGTTAGGGGATAGACAATCATATATCCAGGTAAAAGAAAGAGGTACTGGGGGATGATGTTCTACTACTAAAAGGAAGGAGGAGAAGATTGAATATTGGAGGACAATTAGTGGTCTCTGCCAAAGCACTCTAATTAAAGTTTCTTTACTTCCTCTCCCTTTTTCTCTTCTTTATTCCTCATTGCTTACTGCTTCCTCTCCCTTCCTTTAAAGTAAAGACAATGAGAAAATTCAGCCTAATTAACTAGCTAGTGTTCCCCAGTGAGCCATGACCTCAAAAGGTGGGGGAGGAGGAGGGTACTGTTAACTATAGGTTAAAGTTTTTATTCTATGGACTATATTCACCTAAACAAGGTGAACTATAGGAAAGAAAGCAAGAAGGAAAGGAGGGAGGGGAGAAAGAAAAAGAGGAAGGAAATGAAAACATAAGCTTTATGAAGGTAAGGATTTTTGTTTGTTATAATTGTATCTCTAATAGCTGGAGTATTGCCTGGATCATCTTTAGTGCTAAAAGAAATTGGTCAAGGGTGGCGCCTATGGCTCAGTGAGTAGGGCGCCGGCCCCATATGCCGGAGGTGGCAGGTTTAAACCCAGCCCTGGCCAAAAACTGCAAAAAAAAAAAAAAATAATTGGTCAAATGAATAAATTTATTTTTCCATCTAACTATTTGTCCTCAAGTTTGTTTCAGCCTGCAGCTTACCCATTATACTAGTTTTCCATTTGAAGTGTCTTTGCTGAATGTAAAATAGTAGTCTATCCACATGATCATCTTGATATTATCTCAGGCTACTTGGTCATAACAGACTTAATTTTGTTTTAGTTTGTAGTCCATTTTTTTTTAAATTTTAAAATGTTACAGAGTTACAAAAGTTTTAGTTACATTTAGTACTTACAAAAGTACTTGTGTCCATCCCCCGGGTTGTAAGCCTTATACCCATTAGGTATGAATTTACCCATCCTTCTACCCACTTCCACCTACTTGATTTCCATTGAATTTTACTACCATATATATGTATTTATGTCAATCATTTAGTTCCAAATTAAAAGTGAGCATTTGTGGGTGGTGCCTGTGGCTCAGTGAGTAGGGCGCTGGCCCCATATACTGAGGGTGGTGGGTTCAAACCCAGCCCCGGTCAAACTGCAACAAAAAAACAGCCAGGCGTTGTGGTGGGTACCTGTAGTCTCAGCTACTTGGGAGGCTGAGGCAAGAGAATCGCCTAAGCCCAGGAGTTGGAGGTTGCTTTCAGCTGTGATGCCATGGCACTCTCCCAAGGGCGACAACGTGAGACTCTGTCTCTAAAATAATAATAATAATAATAAATAAAAGTGAGCATTTTTTTTCTGTTCCTGTGATCTTTAGGAGGATGATCTCCAGTTTTATCTAGGTTGTAACAAAAAACCTATTAGTTCACCTGTTTTATTACTTTTTTTTTGGTTTTTTGAGAATCTCACTCTGTCACCCTAGGCAAGAGTGCTGTGACCTCAGCCTAACTCACAGCAACCTTAAACTCCTGGGCTTAAGCAATCCTCCTGCCTTAGCTTCTTAGGTAGGTGGAGCTACAGGCATGTGCCACCACGCCTGGCTAATTTTTCTATTTTTAGTAGAGATGAGATCGAACTCTTGCTCAGGCAATCTTACCGCCTTGACCTCCCCGAGTGCTAGGATTACAGATGTGAACCACTGCACCTGGCCCACCATATTTTTTTTTAATAGCCGAGTAATGCTCCATACACTACATTTTATTAATCCACTCATGGAGTTTATTTTTGACTAAGAGTGTAATTAGTTGTTTCTCTAAGGGATGTTTGACATAGAATTGTTATGAACAAAAGAAAGTGTAGAGACAAGTCTCTACCTGAAGCATGTTTTGGCTCTCCTCGGGGAGAGTGAACTGATATTGATAAGAAACGTGACAGTTGTTACAATACTTTTATTCTTCCTAACCAATTCCATTATTTGACTCTTGGCTTTTCAAACCAGGCGTGAGTGATAAGCAATAATAGTGGTTCTCTAAAAAACCCCTATGGTCAAAATGCAGAACCATTGAGAGAGGGCCATCAGTTCCTTCCCCTGCTGTCTTTCTCCTTAAACTCTTTTCCTGAGGCTCAGAGAGATCAGTGTTTAAGAACTAGTATCTGATTTATTTATTCTTTGTCATTCATCTGGAATCACAGAAGTGACTATAGAGATTCCACAGCTTAGTGTTTTGCAGTCTGGATTTGGGGGTAGGGGAGGAGACAGGAAGGTGATTGGTGACACTGGATTTCCTGCTCTTTTTTTCCAGAGCTGGGTCACTTTATCACTTTAACAGGTTGGACTCACTAATAAATTTTGTTGTAAAAAGGACTCTCTTGGCTAGGCACCTCTGGCTCAAGTGGCTAAGGCGCCAGCCACATACACCTGAGCTGGCAGATTCGAATCCAGCCGAGCCCGCCAAACAACAATGACAGCTGCAATCAAAAAATAGCAGGGCATTGTTGGCGCCTGTAGTCCCAGCTACTTGGGAGGTGGAGGCAGGAGAATCGCTTGAGCCCAGGAGTTGGATGTTGCTGTGAGCTGTGATGCCACAGTACTCTACTGAGGGCAACAACTTGAGATTCTGTATCAAAAAAAAAAAAAAAAAGAAAAAGAAAAGAAAAAAGGACTCTCATTCTAACAAAAGTTTAGAGACCTTCAATTGAACTCAACTTCCTTATTAAATATGAAACCACTAAGGCATTGAGAGAAGATGTAATTTTTCTTTCTTTCGTTCTTTTTTTTTTGTTAGACAGAGTCTAACTATGTGGCCCTTGGTAGAGTGCTGTGGTTCTTTTTTTTTTTGAGACAGAGTCTCACTATGTTGCCCTCAGTAGAGTGCTGTAACATCACAGCTCACAGCAACCTCCAACTCTTGGGCTTAAGCCATTCTCTTACCTCAGCCTCCCAAGTAGCTGGGATTACAGTTGCCCACCACAACACCTGGCTTTTTTTTGTTGGAGTTATCATTGTTGTTTTTAGCAGGCCTGGCCTGGCTTCGAATCCCTCGACCTCAATATATGTGGCTGGCGCCCTAACCATTGAGTACGGATTCTGAGCCAAGATGTAATTTTTCAAAGACAGAATTTGTACCTTCTTATTTCTGAGCTAGCTGTCCTCCTGTTGTATCTTGCCTTAATCTGCTCCCTAGCATCCTGATATCAGTGATTTTTGTTGTTGTTGTTGCTGCTGAAAAACTGTGTAAGTTCCTCTCCTCCCTTTCTTTTTGTTTTTGTTTTTTTTTTTTTTTTGAGACAGAGCCTCAAGCTGTCACCCTGGGTAGAGTGTGTCGTGGCATTACAGCTCACAGCAACCTCCAATTACTGGGCTTAAGCGAGTCTTCTGCCTCTGCCTCCTAAGTAGCTGGGACTACAGGCACCCACAACGCCCGGCTATTTTTGTTTGGGTTGCAGCCGTCATTGTTGGCTGGTGGTCCCAGGCTGGATTCGAACCCGCCAGCTCAGGTTTACATGGCTGGCGCCTTCGCCCGCTGAGCCACAGGCGCCAAGCCCTCCCTTTCTTTTTGAACTGTATAGTGTGATTTGGCATAAAATAGGAGACCAGATAAGTTTTCCCAACAGTATATAGGATCTTCAAAATCAAGTGACATATGAGTAGGTGCTGGTTTACACAGTCTGTTCCTCTATTGTGAATATAATCAATCATTGATAAATAGCTGTCTGGGAGTGAAAGATTTTTCTTTTCTTTTTTTTTTGAGATAGAGTCTTACTATGTCACCCTCAGTAGAGTACCATGGTGTCACAGCTCACAGCAAGCTCAAACTCTTGGGCTTAAGCGATTCTTTTGCTTCAGCCTCCCAAGTAGCTGGAACTACAGGTGCTCGCTACAACATCTGGCTGTTTTTTTCTTGTAGTTGTCGTTGTTTGGCAGGCCTGGGCTGGGTTCAAACCCGCTAACTCCAGTGTATGTGGTTGGTGCCCTAACCACCAAGTACGGGTGCTGAGCCAAGTGAAAGATTTTCATTGCCATGTATTTAAGTGACAACAATAGACTGCACTATGGTGGGTCCTCTATATAACTGAATCATGATGCTGGGAAGGTTATTTGGGTGGAGCTGACCCTGGATCTGAACAAGGAGGGAGTGTCTGCAGAGAAATGGGTTAGAAATAACCCTGTCTCTTCTGCACCCTTCAATCCAAGCAGGTGGTGCCTTCTTTGTATTTTTATTACCACTTGTGTCTGTACTTCATGTTTTTGATTGTGAGAAATCAAAGAAGATGAAATCTCTTCATGCTTGGAAGCAACTGTGTATTCCATATTACAAGTGGAAGTGCTTAATACTCCAGAATAGAATGACACTCACCTGGTCCTCATAAGCCTATTCAGTAATTTTGGTAAATGTGAAAGTTGCCTTTATCCTGCTATTTAGTAACTTATTTAACATTTAATAATGAAGGAAATGCTCTAGAGACTAGTTTACTGGCTAGCTAATGCCTTTGCAGACCAAGACACCTTCTTAACATAAAACAAAATAGAGGTTCAGCGGAAACGAACTCTTGTGTTCCCACAAGCATGATTAGAAAGCCTAAAGTAGAGTTCACAAACTATTGTTTTACAGCAATTATATGTTTTTTTCACAAGTATGAAAATGTTCTTTATGGAAAGCACAGGTCAACTCAAAGTCAGACACTCTGGTTCTTGGAATACTATGATGTTATAAAAAATAACCATAAAATAACTATGGTTATAAAAAAAACCCATAGTTTAATAATATTGTCATAGTTTACATTTCTTTATGTACAGTTAAGCCGTGATTTGGTTTTGACATGCAATGTTAATAATTTTAACATCTTTGTGAAAAATATAACTCATTAATATTTTCTCTTTTTATTTTCCATTGTAAAAGAAATGGAAGTTAGCTCAAGTTAGCTACAGAAAAGAATTAATCAACTTTATGGCAGTTTCACAATGCTACAAAAGTGGAACCAAGGGAACCAAGTTATAATCTTTTCCATTATTTCCTATTCTGAGATGTCTCAAGAACCATGACAAAAACCAGGCCTGTGAAAACCAAGTGACTCTATTGCTATGAGCAGTTAATTCAAAATGAGCTAAAGCGAGCACATAGGTCCCCTGACTGTCTGGCATCGTTTACTTTCTCAGCCACTCTCTATGACAGGTAAGGATAAAAAGATTCTTCAAAAAGCCAAAATTGTATTTATGTATCTTGTCTTGGCTTTATATTTCACATTTTCATGACTAACACAGCAAGTTTCACTGAAATAAGAAATTACAGTTTTTTTTTGTTTTTTTTTCTTTTTTAGAGCTAGGTCTCACTATGTCGGTCAGGCTGGCCTAAAACTAAAGTTATCCTCCCACCTCAGTCTCTCAAGTAACTGGGTCTGCAGGCATGTGCCACCATACTCAGCTTGACAGTCTCTGGACTTTTTGGGGTTTTTTGTTTGTTTGTTTTGAGACAGAATCTCACTCTGTTACCCATGCTATAAATCTAATTCACAGCAATTTAAAACTCTGGGTTCAAATGATCCTCCTGCCTTAGCCTCCGGAGTACCTGGGACTACTATATAAAAATGCCTGGGTAATTTTTCTATTTTTAGTAGAGACTAGGTCTCACTCTTGGTCATACTGGCCTCCAACTCCTGAGCTAAAGCAATCTACCTGCCTTGGCCTCCCAGAGGGCTAGGATTACAGGTATGAGCCACCATTCCCAGCCCAGTTTATGTTTTTATATACAAAAGTTTTCCCTTCCTTTAGTACTCCTTTTCTTCCTCTTTCCTCCTTTCTTTCCTTCCTTTTCTTCCTTGATCCTTTCTTTTTCTCTGTTTGATCAGAGAATTATTGTTTAATTGAAGCAGTATTAGTTGTTATGGCAGTGATCTCTTCCTCCAAAGTAGATAGAATCATTCACACCATCATAATTTCTATCCTTGTTTCAGCCTGAAGCATTTATTAAGCTCTCCATTCACATAGTGTATTACTGCATGTTCTACAAAAAAGCTGTTAATTTCAGCCTTGTAGATCATGTGAATCTACCAAGCAGATCAACTAATGGAAACTTCTTAGTTTATAGGTAAGAAAACTGTGCTTTTTGCAAAGTGGGACAAAATTTAAAAAAAAAGAAACAAGTATATTTTGTTTTATTCTCCTATTTTCAATGATGATAAATTAAGAGTGAGTAAAGAAGTGCTGATTTGTGATGGAGTTGCCAATGGTCAGAAATTTGAGTAGAGGAATGGATAGATGGAAATCAGGAAACAGAAAGTTGAAAAACAAAGAAAGATACAGAAAGATAAAAAGAATATAATACCTTCATCCATTTTAGATGTTATGATTTTTTTCTGTTTTTGTGAACTTCCTTTTTTTTTAAAATTTGTTAATCAGGCCCAGGTGAGGTTCAAATTTGCCACCCCTGGTGTGAGCTAACCACTGAACATGGTGCCCAGCTTTTTGTGAATGTCCAGACTGAAAAGCCAAAACACAAAGAAATTTTACACACACTTACAGTGTTTTACATAGCACCAGAAAAACCCCATGACAGAATTCAGATCTTCTAATTCCCAAAATGTAGATGATTTTCCTAAATTTCCACTTGTTACTTCAGTAGCAAGATGTCAGTATACTTTTTCCTTTGTAAAATTAACCTACAGCTTTTTATTCCCATGAATTACTTATCAGTGCTAACCTTTTAAACTGTATTTTTAATAACAAAACAGTTCATTCTTTTTATTCTGCTCATTTTTCTTGCTTAAGTGGAAATAATGAGTCAATCAAAAAGTGGATGTTATGTAATGAAATTAGCAAAGCTTCCCTTTCAAGTTTCTTGTCTTAGTTTCTGGTTCAGTAATAATGGTTAATAGTGACTTAATGGTTTGTTTGTACTCTGTCCTGACACCAAGGTTTCTATCACAAATGTTTGTTTTGCAAGAATAAAAAAAAGCATTATGTACCTATGGGCAATGAGTTTGTTAGCGAATATAGAGTAGTCAGCTCCATGCCCTGCAAATGGTAGAAGCTCAGTAGCTGTGGAAGTTCCCTATATAGCTACCTGACATTTGTAATGTTTCAAAATACTGTGCCTTACATTTACATTTTTCTATATAAGGTCACAATAACATCTTGGGTGGCAGAAGAAGAGCAAACATTACTATTTCTGTTTTACAGATGGGGAAATAATAGGCAATAAAACTTAAGAACCTTGCCCATTTAGTAGAACAGAACTTTTCTAACTGGTCGACCCTATATTATATCACCAAACTTGGACACTGTTGAGAATGACAGTGGATTCTATTAATAATTGCACCAGGACAAAAGTCATAAACTGGTACTGTCCAACAGAAACTGAGCCCTATTTTCACTTTTACTAGAAGCCAAAATTGATTCTATTGCTACTTGTCTACAGTTCTCAGATTTCCCCTGTACTCTTGCCAACTATATGCAAATACATGTCATGGTTATAGCCAAAGGACTAGACGGGCTTAAACCTTGGAACCTATATTTGTTAGCTGTTAACTCTTGGGTAAGTTCCTTCTCTATGGTTCAGTTTCTTTTTCAGTGACATGTAGATGATAATAAGAATAAAAATAATATTTGAACTACAAGCCTGTCATATGGATTGAATGTGTAAAATGCTTGATGAGTTCCCAGCACTTAGCACATACTTTATCCTGATAACTGCTTTTTGTTGTTGTTGAGAAATGTATATTTCAGGGCTGTGCAGGAGATCACAGATAGAAGAGCAGGCTGTTGCCTTTCTCAACTCCCTATAACATTAGAAGTCAGTGTAGCAGTAATAGTGAAAACCCACAAGCTCTCAATTAGCTTCACTCAGGATGGACCTTGGGCTGGACCACCTCCTACCTGTGTGATCTTCAGCAGGAAAATTAACTTTTCTAAGCCTTAGTTTCCTTACTTGTAAAAAGAGGACCAAAATATACTTTTCCTCATTTGTTTTTTGTGCACTTTCCATGATATGGTGTTTATAAAGCCCTTATCACAGTATCTGGCTCATGATGTCTACTGTTAAGTTTATGCTAGGCTCTGTAGTAATGGAAATATACAGTTATTTTTACATTATTTTGATTAGAAAATAATACTTGTCAAAGGGATGGCTTTTAATAAAAACTATTTATAATATATTATATATTTAAAGCTACTCATTGTTGTAAATCTTTATCCCTGTTTTTTTCTTCCCTTAGTCTTTTCAGGTTGCTATAACAAAATACTTTAGACTGGATAATTTATAAACAATAAAAATTTATTATTCATGGTTCTGGAGTCTGGGAAAGCCAAGATCAAGGTGCCAGCAGACTCAATCTCTGATGAGGGCTAGCTCTCTACCTAGTAGATGGTGTCTTCTGGCTGCGTCCTCATATGATGGAGAGGGAGAACAAGCTTCCTTGGATCCTTATATAAGGGCACTAACATTTTAAATGTCAATATGCATTTCTAACAAAGTAACTTGTATGTTAGTGTTTGGATTTGGTAGCAAAGTTAAACTATTTTCGAATGCTCATTGGAGTCTAATTCTGAAGTGGAGTGAAGTTTGTCATATCCTGTTGATCTCTTACCTGTGTGATGCCTCCCTGACTTCAGTGAGAGTGGTCCATGAGAGGTAAAAAGCTCAAAAAGGTCCTTCTGTCTGCAGATGCCCTAGCCCTTCCTATGCTTTTCAGTCGGTAGAATGAAAAGATTTGGCTCAGGATCAGTTCTGGTTTGTCTTATAAAGGCTATAAGTGGATGATAAACCCCTTGAGAAAATTCTGGTAAATAACACGTGCTTGATAAGTGCTTTATGACCAAGTGAATGATGTACTTCAGTACCAGGCTCATTCTGAGGGGCAGGTACAAGTGAGAGCATGTCGTATATAGGTTATGTGCCATAATAATTGAAGCACAGTGGGGTTTGGGACTTTTGAGTGGTCATATTAGCATGAAGATCCTGGTTGGTTGTCTAGATAGCAAGGAAAGGAAGTTTAAGATTTGAAGTAGGAGAGAGAGAAGGTTGTAATGGGAAGAACATGGGTCTTGAAAAAAATTTGAACACCCGTCTGCGTCCTGTGAGCTCTGGAATGTTAGGCAAGTGACTTAATTTCTCTGAGCCTTAATTTCTCCATTTTCAAAATATAGAAAAATGATTCATGCTTGTTGAAAGAATTAAAGTAGCGTTTACAGAAAGCTTGAAGCATAGTAGTTGCTCTGTGACTATTTGTATGCTGAAACTGAAACCAGAAGAATTCCACAATAGGTTAAGACATCAGGACCAGTGTGGGAGCCGGGCATCGGAAACTTCAGCTGTGTGTAATTTGGTGTAATCCCTCTAAGTCCTTTACCCTTGGGGAAAAGGAAGAGACATGCATATCTCTTCTCTGCCTCTTTCTTTTCTTTTTACTGACAGTGAGGGTGGGATGAAATATTTATAACTTAACAGTGTACTCTCTCCTATTAAACATGCATACGTAACCAATGGGGATACTGTCTTGCCTAAAAGAGTCTTTAGTTTTCTTTGACAGTTACTCATAAGTATTGTTGGGATTGTGTGTGTGTGTTTTTTTTTTTAATTGCTGGGATTGTTATTTAACAATTTGATTACTGCTCAGCCTTTTGTTTATGATCAAGTGTAGTGTTATTAAACTGTTGTTTGCCTTTGACCACTTTCTGACAGCACCCTATAACTCTTCTGGAAGATGACCAAGGTGGCTAAAATGGTGGCATAAATTTTTTACTTAATCCCTCTTCCATCTTAATCCCTTTTCCATCTTCCTTCTTAGTTTACCACCCTTTTTAATAATTACCCAATTTCCTGGTAATAACAATGTGACTGCTAGGGAGGTAAAAGAACAGAAAAACCTAGGGAACTAAGAAAACTCCCAAAAGAAAGAGCTACATACTGAATATATTATTTTTTTTGAGGCAGAGTCTCAGTATGTCACCCTCAGTAGAGTGCTGTGGCATCACAGCTCACAGCAACCTCAAATTCTTAGGCTTTAGTGATTCTCTTGCCTCAGCCTCCTGACTAGCTGGGACTACAGGTGCCCGCCACAACGCTTGGCTATGTTTTGGTGCAGTTGTCCTTGCTATTTAGCAGGCCCAGGGCGGGCTTAAACCTGCCAGCTTTGGTGTATGTGTCTGGCACCCTACTCATTGAGCTACGGGCACTGAGGCTTAATATATTCTTTTACTTTTTTTTTTGTTTTGAGGCAGAGTTTTACTTTGTTGCTCTCAGTAGACTGTGGTGGCGTCATAGCCCACAGCAACCTCAAACTCTTGGGCTAAAGTGATTCTCTTGCCTCAGCCTTCCAAGTAGCTGGGACTATAGGTGCCTCTACAATGCTGGGCTATTTTTAGAGCTGAGGTCTCTCTCTGGCTCAGGCTGGTCTTGAACCCATGAGCTCAGGCAATCTACCTGCCTTGGCCTCCCAAGTGTTAGGATTACAGGTGTGAGCCACTTTGCCCAGCCTTATTCTTTTACATTTTTTAAGCAAACAAATTTTCCAGTCTTAACTGCTATAATTCATATATATAATAAAATATATTGTTTTTCCATAATTTAATATTTGTTATTTTTATGTCTAGTACCTCATGTGACTCATTATAATACTTGTGAGTAGATATTCTCCTTATTTTTACTTTACAGATGAGGAAACTAAAACATGAGAAGATTCACCTAATGTAGTTAACAGTCAATAAAAGTCCAAACTTATATGATAAATGATAAAGAAGAAAATAGAAATTGTGCATCATTCATTACATTACACAGATTTAACCATAATTAAATGATAACTTTTTTTGCTTGTTTTTTGTACATATATGGTTTATTGTATAAACAAAAACATATAAACATATTTTAATAAATACATATCATGGCCTGGTGCAGTGGCACATGCCTATAATCCTAGTCTGGGAGGCCAAGGTGGGTGGATTGCTTGAGCTCAGAAGTTCAAGACCAGCCTGAGCAAGAGCGAGACCCAATCTCTAAAAACTATCCGGGCATTATGGTGAGTGCCTATGGTCCCAGCTACTTGGGTAGCTGAGGTGAGAAGATCACTTGAGCCCAAGAGTTTCAGGTTGTTGTTATCTGTGATGCCATGGCAAGTTATTATTGTATTATAATGTTTCTTAAAATTCTTTGTAAGCCATCATTTGAAATTCATTGCATGACTATAAAGTATATTAGA
>CAUYON010132772.1:0-14917 GCA_963573935.1 Arctocebus calabarensis
CAGGTGGTAAACTATGGTCAACTACAGGTTAACATTCTACTGTATGTATACTCCTGTGCACTGTACTTATTTCATGTCACCTCTTCATTTAGTCAGTGAACTACAGGAAGCAAGAACTATAATTTAAGGTTCTATGTATTATATTCCATCTAGCATATTGCCTGGCACAATGTCGCTGTCCACTTTGTGTGTTTATATATATATAAATATATACATATATGTGTGTGCATATATATAAACATATATACATATACACACATATATAAATATGCATATATATATATGTCTCAAACCAAATACACAAATATACTCATATATATGTGTGCATATACAGATGGGTGTATATACACATACATGCAAATATATATATATTTGCTAAATGAATCAAATGCTTACATTTCAAAAGTCTTATGCTACATGAAAATTATTAGTCATTAATACTAATGATTGATAATGTTAACTATTTTCACTTTCAGAAAAAATTATAAATAAATCTTACCTAGATAAAGAGAAAATGTGTGATTTCTTGCCAACATCAGTAAATTCACAAAAATTAACTCAAAACAGTTCCAATCTTCTTAAATCAAAAATGTCTTCTTTAACAGCTGGGCATTGTGGCGGGCGCCTGTAGTCCCAGCTACTCAGGAGGATAAGGCAACAGAATCGTCTAAGCTCGGGAGTTGGAGGTTGCTCTGAACTGTGTGGCATCACGACACTTCATGGAGGGTGATAAAGTGAGACTCTGTCTATATAAAAAAAAAAAAAAGAAAGAAAGAAAGAAAAATCCAAAAATGTCTTTTGTGCTGCTGTTTTGCATTATTCTTATAATTTATCAAGCAGCTATATAATTACAAACATTCCTTTTAACTGACTCTAAAAGAAAGAGAAGGGTGGAAAATAAGTATAAAAAAAAGACCCTGTGAAATGAAGCGAAAAAGTGACTTTTCAATATAAACGTCTACGAATGTAAAATAAAAGCCCACAAATAAAAATAAAAATAAAAATGGGGTCAATGAAAGGAGTTATGGCAATAGCATTTAGCCGGCTACCAAGTGGTCACCCTCGTCGAAAAACTTTATGTATGTTTTATAAAGTGTTTGTAAAAATAATAGATTTTGAAATTTTTATATTGTATTTGACATTTTTAATTTAATATATCACACAAGCCTACCAACACTCACATAAGTTTCATTTTTTTCTTATTCATTAAACTCTAACACTCTATTTCATTCAATAATTAAAAGTAGATGTTAAGTAAACAGGAAACAAACTCACACTTTACCAGTGAGCTCTCAGGGTAAGGCCTTGGGACTTATAAACTTGTGTGCAATTATAGACTCATTCCGGTGTCACAGTAAACTGACCACTGACTGTGCTTTATGCTGCCTTGACTGCAGAGTCTATAAGAAATGCTAAGGAGGAGAGGTCTCAGTTGGACCGGATGTGTTTTTGGCCTTCTCATCTTCACTATCTGCAGATTACAGCCTGTCCCAACTGGATCATGAAGCCAAAAGAAAATTATCCCTACTATTTTATGTGTTCATTCATTTTCTTAAAGTACATATTAGATTTCCCTGTTCTGACCACTTAATTTTGACAAGTAGTAGCTCAAATCTGTAATCCTAGCACTCTGGGAGGGAGAGGCAGGTGGATTGCTCGAGTTCCGGAGTTCCAGACCAGCCTAAGAGTGAGACCCTGTTTCTACTAAAAATAGAAAAAGTAGCCTGCAGTTGTGCCAGATGCCTATAGTAACAACTACTAAGGAGGCTGAGGCAAGAGTTTGAGCTTGCTGTGAGCTACAATAATGCCAGAGTGAGACTCAAAAATAAATGAAAAATAAAAGTAATCGAATCCTCACTCCTGCAAGACAGAGGCTACATGTTACATGTACATGTCCTACATTTACATACACACATATGTATATAAAGGACATTAGCAATCACCTTTGGAGAGTACCTGAATAAATGATTTGTGCCTTCAGCACTGACCCTTGTAAAGAGAACATGAGCCATTTTGTTCTTTTTAATGCCCTGGTGAGGAGGAAGGAAAGAGAAGGATGATGGTTTAGCTAACAATGCAAAAAAGGAGCCTATCTGTTTGGCTTGACTCTGAACATTGAGAACAGCAGATATTTTGGTTCAATGGACAGACCATCCTTTTTTTGAGATGAGTCAGAAGAGACACAACCAAGTTATTTTCCATGAGACCTTGGAGGAAAATAACCACATCCAAGGCAATTTGCCAAGGGAGCTAGCTGGGCAGAACAGGATTCCTTATGAAGCGACCTGCCACTAGAGTTCACCCCCTTTCAGAGCCCAGAGATGGAGAGTGGCAAGAGGCCCTGACTTGTGGATGACTTGTGACCTGGAGGCTGGCAGTAGGGTGTGCTTACCTGTGAACATGTCCTGGAGGCCATCTGCAGCTGCGGGCGCCCCAGACGCCTTGGCGGCCACTGTTGGAGACACCCCACCGACACTGCCCTCTGTGGCCAAGCCGCGCTCCAACAGGTGCGCAGAGTCTCTGGCCAGGTGCGCACAAGCGTCCAGCTCCTGGTACACTCTGCAGAGTGGCTGAGGCCCTTCCATTGGCCACCGTTCACTCGTTCCTTTTTGACTTGGGCAGCCGTGGAGACCAGGACAGTTCTGGGCCCCTGGCTCAGGGAAGACTCCAGCCGCCTCTTGATCCTCTGGCTCTGGCTAGGAGACTGAGACAGGGAGTGATTGGGCTAGCAGAGCTGCCGGGTGTTGGTCTTGATGTAACAGGGGGTGATGAGCAGGTAGGGCTTGAAGCAGCGCGGGCTGGGTGCGGGGCTCCCAGGCAGGGAGGCAGCGGTAGGGGTGCCAGGCCCCACTGACACCTCCTCTGGCTCTCCCTCCAGCCTCTCCAGGGCCTCTGCTCCCACCTCCTGTTCCCACTCCTCCGCTGGAGAGCCTCGGAGGTCATCCTCAAAAGCATCCTCCTCTCCCTCCTCATCTGTGTTCCCAACCCTATGCTCGGAGACGCCGGCCACGCTCTCCCCCGGTCCGACCTCGGGAAACGGGAAGACCAAGGACGAGAGGGAGTCGTCAGCTGCGGGCTGGGCCTCTGGAAAGCCAGGTGCTCTGGAGGTGCGGAGGGCGCTGTGGGACTGCCCGGGCACCGGGGAATTAGCGGCCAGACCCTGAGGCAGATCCGAGAGTGCGGAGAGTGGCTCTCTGTGTCCACCCTGCCCAGGGAATCCTCAGCCCCGCGGTGCGGCCCCAGATGGAACTGGGCTGGGCCCAGGAAGGCCTTGGGCTGAGGGGAAGTGGCGGTGGGGGGCGCTGCAGGTTCCTCAGAGCCCTGGAGAAGCAGCAGATGCTGCTGCTGCTGCAGGCGGATCGCCTGCTTGATGTCCAAAAGCAAATACTCATCCTCCGTAGACAAGTGAAAGCTACAGATGTCCGTGTCCGAACCTGAGCTGGTCCATTATCCATCCTGAGCTGCTGCTGCAGTTTCCAAATCCTCGGCGACCACCTGGATGTCCAACCTGGTCTCAGCCGGCCCAGGACCCCCCAGGACAGGTCACCTCAAAAGTTCCGCACACTCTGTATCCCACAGGTCAGTCTCATCCGCCGAGAGGCTGAGGTCTGGGGTCTTGGTGAGCACGGCGTGAGCGCCGTCCAGCTCTCTGGTCTGTAAGGTCTGGGAGTCCAGCACGTCCTCCCTCGAGCCCCCAGTGCTTTTCCCCTTGGACAGGTTCTTCCTGATCCGCAGGTTGGAAAACACAGAGGCTCTGGAGTAGGACATGCTCTTCTTCATGCCCGGCTCCCAGCCGTCGCCCCCCCACCCCTTGCTGTGTCTGCCCAAAGCCTTCTTGCCCCTGCTCCCCTTCTTTGTGGCTTCCACATCCTGGGCCCCACAGCATCCTCAGCACGGATGCCACCTTCATGCGAGACATCACCTGCGTTTCTCTTCAGATTCCCATTCTGGTGCCCCATGTTGCGATCCCACCGCCACGCAGCCGTTCCCCGGGCACTCAGGACAGCCCCGCACTTCTCGGCCCAGGGGAGTCTCCCCTGGAGTCAAGCGGTAGGGCGAGCCCCTGGGAGGAGAGGCCGGCGCCAGCCCGGCTGGCTCCCTCACATCTGCCGCAGCTTTGCTTAATGCGCAGTGGCTGCTGTAGCTGCAGCTACCGCTGCTACTGCAGCTGAGGGCCAGCAGGACGCGAACAGGCTTAGTGCGGTGCGGGGTGCCCGCCATTGGCTGCTGCAGAAGCCGCACTGGCCTATCTCCCGCCGCCTCCGCTGCCGTCCCCCACCCCCACCCCGAGCCGGGCTCCTAGCTGAACCAGGCGTGAAACAAGTGTCTTCTATCTTGGTTGCGGACTTTTAATTTCCACCGCGCCAATCAAATGCATTGTTCCTGGACAAAGAACTGGTCAGCTGTGAGATGCACTCCAAACTTCAAATCTCCTGGCCCTGCCATGAGAAAAGTTAAAGAAAAAAAAAAAAAAGGCGAAAATTTTACATGGAGAAACATTGAGACCAAATTTCAGATTAGAGTTACCATCATATCAAGGCCATATACACGACCCCACCCCCACCCCACCTCTGCAACGCTCTTCAGTAAATATTTGTTGCATGAATGGATTGTTCTGTTTCTTAAATAAGTGGTGGTCCGCCTGCACACTGTCAATGTTCTGGAGCATATGGTTCAGGAAAAGTTTCTACCCTTGGCACTGTTTTTATGTTTCACACAGACCCGGCTTCTCCGTGGGAGGACATTAGCTGGCAATTTCAAAGTTGGTTTATCCAACTTTTTTTTTTTTTTTAACAGAAAAAGGAGAACTGGGGGAAGCAGAAAATCCTAAGATTACAGTTGATTAAAATGCTAATCTTCAAATTCTATGTGTTTTCCATGTAAATTACACAGCATTTGTATTCAAAAAGATGCATATACTTTAACTCCCTGGAGTTCAAACTCATCAGTATTAAACATGTCACTATTGTGGCCACCTAAAAAAGGAAACAAACAAACAAAAATAATAGAAAGGAAACATCCTTGGAGTAAACACAGAAAATCAGATGTAATGCTATAAACCACCACTTTCCCAAGCAAAGCCTTGCAGGCACACTTTGTCATGTATCAGAGAGTCTTAACACTTTGGCCTCAACATTAGCATAAACACTTCTCTTCATTGTACATTTTCTAACTATTTTAATTATTTGTGAAATTTAGCTATCTATATTTTCAAAGTATTTATAAAACAACATTGATATGTAAAGAAGCTTAAAGCCACATATCAAGATTAAGGTGGCATTAAGAAATATTGCAGGTACTTAACTTGTAAGTTAGCTGTTAACCACTTTGAAAATATGGATGGCTATCCAACTTGTTCCTATTAATAAAGTGACACCGTGAAGGAGAAAGTACTACATGGTATACAATTTAATTTAAATATGCTACGAAAATGGAGGGTATTCCTTTGAATGTTATGAACCAACATGTTAAACCTCCCTCTTTAACCATCTTTATCAAGAACAAAACAAAAGGTCAGTCCTGCAAGTCTCTCATTATTAGCCTTTTTCAAATTTATGTTTTTAAAAATAAATGTAACTTAAGGGCAGGTAGCCAGCTGTCTTCAGGTGGCCCTTTAGAGAAAATGTTTTGGAGAAATCCACTTTAGTAACTTTGCCAGGGTAATATCCCTGTCTTCAAGTGATTCCAGAGAACTTGATTAGCCTTTGTTTCACCTCTTTCACAACACTGTTCTTTCTTCTAGAATCTAGGTTCCTGAAAGGGCACAATTTGCTCGTGGCTATTAGAATTTTCTGCTTCTTTGAGTGCTGAGATACTTTGCATCTTGATTTTTGCTTTTTGATTAACAGAACATTTCTGATTCTGAAGCATTGGTTTCCTTATTTTCCTCTGTCTATAAGCACAAAAGACAAAGGAAGGGAGGGAGAGTGAGAGGGAAGGAGGCTGCTGATTTTTGTCACATCCTTTGAATATGAAGAATAGGTGACAGTTGTACAGCAGGTCACAGCTGGCAAAGCTTTATTGCATGCAAACGCTCATTTGAAACTCACAAGCATAGGTATCAAATATAGGTAAGTACTCTCAACCCAATAATAATTAATGCATAAACTCAGGCTCAGTAAACCTAACAAATTTGTCCAAGGTCATATATCAGAGGCAATACTTGAAAATACAGATTTGGATCCCAAATTATAACAAACTACACCACATAGTTTACTCTTTGGAGCACTGGTAAGGATATCATTAAGGCTAATTATAAAACTTTGCCAAAGCATTCCTTGTTTTTTAGTAAGTATTTAGTAATCTCAAAGAAGCCTTGGACATGACCTAAGCTTAACTCCATTTGGTAGAGTAAGAGTATCACATCTGTAGTTGTAATATACATTTAACAAATAACTAGAAATCTTACCTTGTGCCTGGCTACATCCTAGTTACCAGGATACAAAAGAGGAATAGGAAAAGTGACCAGTCTCTACATTCAAGGTACTAATCTAATGTAATTATGGGTAAAAGTCTTCAGTGTTACTATCCCAAATGGTCACAAACAACTACATATAAATATAAAATTTTGTGCTGCCCATTTTCCAGCCAAAGAAATTGGATATGGATGTTAAAAATACAATTAGTAAAAGTAGTTGGGAAAACTCATCTAAACAAATATTGAACTTCAGTTGAAAATAAGTATGCTGCTACAGCTCGCTTAAGTGTACTCATTTCTGCACCATACCCTAAAAATGCATCAAAAAATAAGATGTTTTAATGCGTGCACAGATATATGACAAAGCAAATACAATAAAATAGTAATTGTATAATTTATGTGGTAGATATATGAGTATTCACTATGAAATTCTTTCAACCTTTTATATGTTTGAAAATTTTCTTGCTACACTGTTAGGGGAAAAGTGAGTTTGAAGAATGTGTGAAATTTGTAGCTTTTTTGAAATTAAATTATGCAAGTACTAATAGCACTGGACAAACACTAAATGAATGAAATATCCTTCTCTCCTTCTTTGTTACCCGTTTGTCTGGATTATGAGTCATTTCTTGTCTTCTTGCAGTTCTCTTTCTTCTCCATTACTCTCGTATTTGACTGTAAAATATACTGAAATGTTTTTGATACTTGTTTTTTATTTTGTTTCGTTTTAGCCTCTTTATGCTTAATCTTGATGGAATGTTTTTCGAATTTCCAACAGAACAATTAGTTGTCCTTTTAAGTATCTAACTCATTTTTTTTTCCCAGCAGGTAAAAGATTTTCCCTTGAGAAATACAAGTTCTCTTCCCTGATATCAACTACCAACTTATTGCCTCCAAAATCCACCTCTGTCCTGACTTGGCTCCTGTCAAGGGAGGCTGAACCCACTCTCCTGTACGAACAATGAGGCCCCAGCCATATACAACATGTCTGAAACTGAACTCATTTTCTCTTGCATGTCCCTTTCTCCCTTATTTTTATCTTTGAATAAGAGCATCACAGTTATTCCAGTTGCCCAACCCAGAGTTGTTGCTAACTACACCCTCTCCCCAGTCCCCACAATTGACCGACCATTAAGACTTCTATGTTAATGTCTCTTTGTCTCTCAAGTTCATTCACATCTCCCACACCAACTGCACTTCCCTTATATCCCTTCCACCCTCACCTCCATCTCCCATCTCTTCTCTCCCATTATCTTCCCAACTTTATTTTTCTGCTTAGGAAACACTTGACACTGTCTGGAGACATTTTTGGTTGTCTCAGTGATGGTGATGAGAAACCAAGGAGGTGATGTCACTGGTACCAGGGACAGGGTACCAACTAAACAGTTACTAGGATACCAGGGTCCACTAAACATGATGTGCAGAACAGCTCCATCTCAATCAAGAATGATTCCTCCCAAAGTGATGCTGATACTGTGGCTGAGACTCCTACTGCATCAAGAAGCCACTCACATCTGATAGTCAATATAAGGTTACCAAATGAGTGAAAGAAAGAAGAAATCTAAATTACATTTTTTGAGTAATCAAACTGAATCAAAAACTTGAAGGCAGAACCTAACAGAACAAATAAGATTTCAGACACCATATCTATAGTACCAAATGCCTTACATGGGGAACGAACTCTTCTCTGGGTCAGTGAAAGTTCCATGACACTGAATGATCTGTATAAAAATTCCTGTTCCCCACTTAATAACATTGTAATATGCCCTGGCTCTTACTTGATATTTTCTTAGTAACCAGAATGGAGTTCCCAGAGATTGTTTACAAGGATGATTACGTGATTGTAAACAAGTATTCAAGTATCATTCTTTCTTTCTTTCTTTGTTTTTTTTCAGTTTTCGGCTGGGGCTGGGTTTGAACCCACCACCTCCAGCATATGGGGCCAGCACCCTACTCCTTTGAGCCACAGGTGCCTCCCAGTATCTTTCAATTTTTACCATCACTATCTTATCCTCAGTTCAGAACTTAAAGTGTTTACAAAACAGAGGAAAAGTATAATATTACTTTCCCCAAACACTACAGGATTCACTCCAAATTTGTTTCCCTATTAGAAAAGTTTAAATAAACTTGAAAAATTATAGTCACTTAAGTTCCTCCCTGCTGCAAAAGCAGCACAGATGGCATTGTCTCCTACTCTCTGAAAAATCCATTAGCTTTTACTCAAACTTTCCTCCTGGTTTATAGGTACATTTTATCTTTTAACACATATTAGCCTAAAAAGGTTTTGGGTTATTTGGAACTGAGAAACTAAGGAAGACATAAAAACATTTATTTTGTTCTTATATCACAGAGAAATTCCTGCAAAGCTAGAGTTCTGGTGTGGAGTCTCTATACATACTCTTTGTAGGTGGAGACATACTCTTTCTATTTGAAGGGGACCATTCAGGTTTTAAGTGAATTGTCAAAACCATTAAAAAATCATGGAATATTACACAGTCTTAAAGAAAGATGGAGACTTTACCTCTTTCGTGTTTATGTGGATGGAGCTGGAACATATTCTTCTGAGCAAATTATCTCAAAAATGGAAGAAAAAGTACCAATGTACTCAACCTTACTATGAAGCTAATTTATAGCTTTCATATAAAGGGTATAACCCAACTATAGCACAAGAATATGGGGAAAGGGGCAAGGTAGGGGAGGGCAGTGGTGAGGTTTGGGTGGCGGGAGGGTAATTGGTGGGACCACACCCACAGTGCATCTTAGAAGGGTACAGGCGAACCTTACTAAATGCAGAATACAAATGTCTGTACAATAACTGAGAAAATGCCAGAAAGGCTATGTTAATCACTTTGATGAAAATAGTTCAGATTGTATATGAAACCAGCACATTGTACCCCTTGATTGCACCTATTGTAAACAGCTATGATTTAATAATTCAGATAATAAAAAAAAAATTCCCCTAGTGATCATGAATGAGCCCATGATGTACCTTATTTAGTGGCAAGAAGTGACAAAAAACATTTGAAAGACAGGTCCAATCAGAACCGTGTGGCTCCGTGCCTGAGCTTGCAGGGCTTCCGCAGGCCTACCTTTTGCCAGGAATTCTGACTGCAACCACCAGTGCTCTTCAGGTTGGCCCATGGCCAGAAACACTCCCGGCTACTGCCTGGCCCTACACCCATGCTTGCCGGGCTTCTGCAGTTCCAACGTCTGCTAGAGACTTTGCTGGTAACTGCGAGGCCTCTGCAGGTCTTCCTCCAGCCAGGAACTCCTCCAGCGGCCACATAGGCCTCTGCCTGGCACCCGCCCGGCCCCTGCAGGTCTGCCCCTGGCAAGTAAATCCCCTGGCGACTATTCAGCTCCACGCCCAAGCTTGCAGGGCTTCCGCAGGTGTGCCATCTGCCAGGAACTGTGCCTGCAACCACCAGGCCTCTGCAGAGTGGCCCATGGACAGAAAAGCTCATGGCAAATGCCTGGCCTTACGCCCCTGCTTGCCTGGCTTCCACAGGCCCGCTGTCTGCTAGAGAATCTGCCAGCAACTGCCAGGCCTCTGCATGTCTTCCCCCAGCCAGTAACTCCCCCGACGCCCACACAGGCCTCTGCCTGGCACCCGCAGGTACCCACCAGGTTCACACCTGGTGAGTAAATCCCCTGGAGAATGTGCAGCCCCGTGCCTGAGCTTGCAGGGCTTCCACAGGCCTGCCTTTTCCCAGTAACTTCGACTGCAACCACCAAGCCCCTGCAGGCCCACCCCGGGCAAGGAACTCCCCCGGCAACCACCTGGCTCTGCACCCCATGCTTGCCGGACTTCTGCAGGCTCGCCATCTGTTACAGACTCTCCCGGCAACCACCAGGCCTTGGCGGGTCGGCCCCGGGCCAGGAACTCCCTCGGTGATTGTGCAGGTCTCTGCCTGGCACCTGCAGGGCATGCACAGGTCCACCCCTGGTCAGGGACAGTACCAGGGACAGCGTGGCCTTCCACCTGGCACCCACAGGGCCTGTGAAGGCCAGCCTTCTGCGAGGGACTCTGCTGGTGACTGCCAGGCCTCTGTAGGCCAGCCTTCTGTCAGGGAATCTGCTGGATATTGCCAGGCATCTGAAGGCCTGCCCCTAGCCAGGAACTCCCCAGGCAACTGCTTGGCCCTGCATCCCAAACTTGCTGGGATTCTGTAGGTCTTCTTTCTGCCAGGAACTCCACTCGTGACCACCAGGCCCCCGGCCAGGGTCACTCCTGGCAACTGCGTGGGTATCTGCCTGGGCCTCCACAGGCCGGTCTTCTTCCAGGGACCCCACCAGCGACTGCCAGGCCTCTCTGCAGGCCCACCACTGGCCAAAATCTTCCCAGACAACTGCACATCCCTGCACCCACCACTTGAATATCCAGACACAACAGGGAAAAACAACCATTGGGTGGAATCAACGGACAAACTCTGGCAATACGAATAATCATAGTAGACCAAACCCTCCAAGTAACAACAAGACAGACACATCACAAGGTCTCCTGCATAGGCAAATGACTGAGATATCTGAAATCAAATTCAGAATCTGGACTGCAAAGAAGATCAGCACAATGGAGGAAAAGATGGAATTAGAATTTCAAGTAGTAATTCAAAAGATGACCCAAAAGATGCCTCAGGAATTCAACAAATTCAAAGACAAAATGACCAAAGATTTTGACACATTGAGACCAGAAGTTGCAGCCCTTAAAGATCTGAGAAATTCAGTAGAATCCCTCAGTAACAGAATGGAACAAGCAGAAGAAAGTATTTCTGACATGGAAGACAAATCATTAGAAAGCTCGTAAACCTCCAAAGAGCAAGATAAATGGAAGGCAAAAACAGATCACTCTCTCAGAGACCTCTTGAATAATTCAAGGAAAACCAATATCTGCCTCATAAGGGATCCCTGAACGCAATGAAGCAGCTTCACAAGACATAGAATTCCTTATTCATGAGATTATGAAATAGAACTTTCCAGACATGCCAAGAGATTCTGAAATTCAGATAGCAGACAGTTTCAGAATCCCAGTATGACTCAACCTGAATAAGACATCCCCCAGGCACATTATAAATAAGTTCACTAAAGTAAATATGAAGGAAAAAATTTTGAATGCAAACAGATGCAAGAAATCAATAACCTACAAGGGGAAGAATATTAGAATAATGGCAGATCTTGCTGGTTAAACTTTTCAAGCGAGAAGAGAATGGTCATAGGCTTTTGATCTCCTAAAACAAAATAACTTTCAACCCAGGATCTTGCATCCAGCTAAACTGAGCTTCATTTATGATTGAGAAATTAAACACTCTAATGACATCCACATGATGGAGAAATTTGCCATAACTAAACCAGCTCTCCAGGATATTCTCAGACCTATTCTCCATAATGACCAGTGTAAATCCCCCATCGCAAAAGTAAACTCATCCAGAAACATTTTATCAAAGTCCAACTCACACAACAACAAAAGGATGAAAAATGTCCACTAGATCTTCTCAATATTTATCATTGGTTTCAATTAATGTGAATGGTTTAAACTGTCCTCTAAAGAGGCATACATTGGCTGACTAGATACAAAAACTCAGGCCAGATATCTGCTGCATACAAGTATCACATCTTACCTTCAAAGAAAAATTTAGACTCAAGGTGAATGGATGTTCATCTATATTCCAGGCAAATAGAAAGCAGAAAAAAGCAGGTTTTGCAATCTTATTTGCAGGTACAATAGGTTTTAAACCAACCAACGTAAGGAAAGATAAAGATGGACATGTCCTATTAGTTAAAGGTACTACTCAATATGATGAGATTTCAATTATTAATATTTATGCACCCAACCAGAGTGCACCTCAATTTATAAGAAAAACTCTAATAGACATGAGTAACTTGATTTGTTCCAGCTCCATAGTAGTTGGAGATTTTAATACTCCTTTAGCAGTGTTGGATAGATCCTCTAAGAAGAAGATAAGTAAAGAAATTTTAGATTTAAACTTAACCATTCCATATCTGGATTTGATGGACATCTACAAAACATTTCATACTAATAAAATTGAATACACATTCTTCTCATCAGCCCATGGAACATACTCCAAAATTGATCATATCTTAGTTCACAAGTCTAACCTCAGCAAATTTAAAAGAATAGAAATTATTTCTTGCATCTTCTTGGACCACCATGGTGTAAAAGTTGAACTCAACAATAACAGGAATCTGCAAACTCATAGAAAAACATGGAAGCTAAATTACCTAATGCTGAAAGATAGATGAGTCATAGATGAGATTAAGAAGGAAATTACCAGATTTTTGGAACAAAATTATAATGAAGGAATGAATTATCAGAACCTCTGGGATACAGCAATGGCTGTCCTAAGAGGGAAATTTAGAGCACTGCAAGCTTTCCTCAAGAAAACAAAAAAGGGAAAAAGTTAACAACTTAATGGGAGATCTCAAATAATTGGAGGAGGAAGAACTTTCCAAACCTAAACCCAGCAGAAGAAAAGAAATAACCAAAATTAGAACAGGATTAGATGAAATTGAAAAAAATGAATTATAGAACACATCAATCAATCAAAAAGTTGGTTTTTTGAAAAGGTCAATAAGATAGATAAATCTTTGGCTAACTCAACCATGAAAAAAAAAAGTAAAATCTCTAATATCTTCAATCAGAAATGGTAAAGACAAAATAACAACAGAACCCTCGAAATCCAAAAAATCTTCATTGAGTACTACAAGAAACTGTACTCTCAGAAATATGAAAATCTGAAGGAAATTGACCAATACTAGGAATCATGCCACCTACCAAGCATTAACTAGAACCAAGTGGAAATGTTAAACATGCCTATATGAAGTTCTGAAATAGAATTAAAAATACAAAATCTCCCTAAAAAGAAAAGCCCAAGACCAGATGCATTCATGTCAGAATGCTACCAAAACTTTAAAGAGGAACTAGTACCTGCTTTATTAAACCTCTTCCAAAATATAGTAAAAGTAGGAATACGACCCATTACAATCTATGAAACAAACATCACCTTGATCGCTAAACCAGGGAAATACCAAACAAAAAAATAAAATTATAGACCAATATCACTAATAAATATTGATGCAAAAATATTCAACAAGATCCTAGCAAACAGAATCCAGCTACACATCAAACAAATTATACACCATGACCAAGTGGGCTTTATCCGAGGATCTCAAGGCTGGTTCAATACATGTAAATCTATAAATTAATTCAGCACATAAACAAATTAAAAAATAATGACCATATTATTCTCTCAATTGATGCAGAAAAATCTTTTGACAATATCCAGCATCCTTTCATGGTTAGAACACTTTAAAAAATTGGTAAATAAGGGACATTTCTCAAACTGATAGAGGCCATCAACAGCAAACCCATAGCCAATATCATATTGAATGGAGTTAAATTGAAGTCATTTCCACTTAGATCAGGAACCAAGCAAGGTTGCCCATTATCTCCTCTGCTCTTCGATATTGTAAGGAAGTTTTACCCATTGCAATTAGGAAAGAAAAGGCGATCAAGGGTATCCACATAGGATCAGAAGAGATCAAACTTTCACTCTTTGCAGATGATATGATTGTATATCTGGAAAACACCAGGGATTCAACTACAAAACTTTTAGAAGTGATCAAGGAATACAGCAGCGTGTCAGACTACAAAATCAACACCCATATATCTGTAGCCTTTATATAAACCAACAATAGCCAAGCCAAAAAAACAGTCAAGGACTCTATTCCTTTTACAGTAGTGCCAAAGAAGATGAAATATTTGGGAGTTTACCTAACAAAGGATGTGAAAGATCTCTATAAAGAGAACTATGACACTTTTAGAAAAGAAATAGCTCAAAATGTTAGCAAATGGAAAAATTTTCCGTGCTCATGGCAGGGAAGAATCAACATTGTTAAAATGTCTATCTTACCCAAAGCAATATATAATTTTAATGCAATTCCTATCAAAGCTCTATTGTCATAGTTTAAAGACCTCAAAAAAACAATACTTCATTTAATATGGAATCAATAAAAACCTCAAATAGCCAAGACATTTCTCAGAAATAATAACAAAGCAGGAGGAATCACGATACTAGACCTGAGACTCTGCTATAAATCGATAGTGATCAAAACAGCATGGTGTTGGCACAAAAACAGAGAGGTAGACGTTTGGAACAGAATAGAGAACCAAGAGATGAATCCAGCTACCTGCCGTTACTTGATCTTTGAAAAGCCAACTAAAAACATTCAGTGGGGAAAAGACTCTCTATTTAACAAATGGTGCTGGGTGAACTGGCTAGCGACCTCTAAGAGGCTGAAACTGAACCCACACCTCTCACCATTAACTAAGATAGACTTTCACTGGATTAAAGACTTAAACATAAGACATGAAACTATTAAAATTCTAGAAGAAAGTGCAGGGAAAACTCTTAAAGGAATAGGCTTGGGTGAATATTTTATGAGGAGGACTCCCCAGGCAATTGAAGCAGTATCAAAGATACACTA
>CAUYON010132773.1:0-86150 GCA_963573935.1 Arctocebus calabarensis
TTGGAGGTTGCTGTGAGCTGTGATGTCACAGCACTCTATCCAGGGTGACAGCTTTTGGCTCTGTCTCAAAAAAAAAAAAAAAAAAGAAAAGAAAAGTATCAGTGATACACCCAGGCCACTTGTTTTCTGTGTGTGCTTGCAGTTTTCTTAGGATGAGTGAGGGCAAAGTGGTTATGGTGAGGAAAAGAAGAGTTTGATCTGTACAAATAGGCACCAGATTCTGTCAAGAGGATGTTTATTCCACTTCAGTTTCAAGGACATTGAGGCATCGAACCCATTACCAGTAGAATCTAGTAATTTCAAAAAGCCCAAGTTCACTTCCTGTCTCAAGTATTCCTTCATAGAACACTCCGTACTGAAGTTTTTTCCCACTGTGGCTAGTATACTTTCGTGGCCCTGCTTAACTTTCTAGCAGAGAGCAAGGTGGCACCATGAGTGAGGTATGGGCCCAAAGCTGTCAGGACTTGGGATAATTTTATTGCTCTTGACCTACATCCCCAAACATATGTTTAAGGTAACATCTGATAAAGTGCAAGCCAGGAATTAATTTTTCTTTCGCAACTATTAGTGAGTGGTAACAAAACAACATACTTAACAAAGTTCTGTTTTGTCTGTGCCAGGCACTGTCCATTCACATAGCAGCTTCATAAAATCACCCGGGGCTTCTGAGCTGAATGCACGTGGCTACCTCATTGCTTTGAAATTAGTGGCATTCTAATTTGTTGCGATAGTCTTATTGGCAACATCCTCAGAATGTGTCTGCTCCTGTATTCTTAGTTCTCTTGGGAAGAACTGTTTGTCACAGTACCCTTAAAAATAAAGAGTTTGAGTTTATAAAATTAAACTGTATTTCGGCAAGACTTCCTTTTATGATTGTCCCTCATTCCATTAAGTTATTTTTAAAACCCCTAACACCTGGCTCAGTGCCTGTGGCTCAGTGGTCTAAGGCGCCAGCCACATACACCTGAGCTGGTGGGTTCGAATCCAGCCCCGGGCCTGCCAAACAACAATGATGACTGCAACCAAAAAATGGCTGGGCGTTGTGGTGGGCACCTGCAGTCCCAGCTACTTGGGAGGCAGAGGCAGGAGACTCGCTTGAACCCAGGAATTGGAGTTTGCTGTGAGCTGTGATGCCACGGCACTCTACCCAGGGTGACAGCTTGAGGCTCTGTCTCAAAAAAAATAAAATAAAATAAAATAAAACCCCTAACACCATGAATAAAATATGACTTATTATTCAGATTAGGTTAATCATTAATTCAGAATCATAACTCATGTCTGTCAGGTATTTATAAAGGATAGTTATCTCTTTAGAAACAATTGATATTAGATTTGATTTGATATAGATGTTCTCATTTGATTGTATTAACTAGAGAAAAAATTTCCTTCATGATTCGCCTCAAACAAACCTGCAGTTTTGTAAAAATTATACTAAGGGTAAATAACCTTGGTAATATATATATAACATATATACATATAATATACATAAACCTCTTACATTAGCAATGGAGAGATTACTTTAATAGGCCCTGAAATGTCATGTGCTATAGCAAGTCAGTTACATTAGGAATTTGTTTTTATTTGGAAAGCTTCTCTAAACCCAGATTTCCATTAGTTTCAGCGACACTTTCATGTATAAGTGGATTTTTTGTAAAAAGTAGACTGGACTCTTTTCCCCCAAGAACTTCCCTCCGCTGCATGTATTACTTTTGCTTCTTTGTGTATCATGAGTGTGAATTACTTTCATGGCTTTTGGCCATTGCCAAGATAACCAGAGTTTTCTTTCCATCCCTAATAATATAGGGTGTCCCAACAGGCACCAGACAGAGACAAATGGGAAATTATAGCTAAATGTACCTTTAATTATGAAATATGCATTACAAAATTTTACAAAATATTTACAAAATATTCTTTACATGTTGACCACCTCTTTGTAAAATTTTGTAGTGAATATTTTATACATAAAAGCACATTTAGCTACAGTTTCCCATTTTCCTTATGCATGGCGACCATTGGGACACCCTGTAATTACGCTCCATATAATGATAATAATAACTAGTATTATTATTATCCTTTCTTCTCAGTAAAGAAGTGACTGGGCCAATGTACAAAAGATTAGCCTCTTTCTCTGACTCTCTTGTTTCTCCTGTTGCAGATCGGATTTGAAACCCCTCCCCTCCAGGGACAGACTGCGGCTTCTGAGAGTGGGAATGGAGCTGACTCTGAGTCCGCTCGCCATGTCTTCTCCTTTTCCTGGTTGAACTCCCTAAATGAATGACGTTCATTCCACCTGCTGCTCCTGTGTCTGCCTGGCTGAGACACGCACAGGCAGCAGGGAACCTAGGTGGATTACTATGAGACAGATAATGAAAGGGACCGTGGAACAGGATTTCTGCAACAAAAAAAAAACAACTTTAATTCCAGATGACTTATCAAACACATGGAAGAAAAAGAATGCTTGGAGAAAATAGTTATAGAAAACACTGGGGGAAAGAAACTTGATCTTTTTCAAATCTTTTATTGTGTGGGAAACATGAAGAATACGTAGGTGTGTGGTACATGTGTGTGTCATACAAAGTGGCAAGTGTTGAAACAAGTGGGCACTACACTTTCGTCCTAATAGGCACTGGCTTTTGTTATTCTATCACAGTAGCTCTTATTTACCTTCCTCCTTAATACAGGTGATCAGTGAAGTTCAGTGTCAATTCAAAGGGGACTGATTTAGCAATGGACAAAAGGTAAATCATTGACCAAAGCCATGAAATGTTTCACAAAGTTTTCCTCTTTTCTGTAATAGACGTCATGGGATAGTATATCCAGAAATGTTCTTTGAATCCAGTGACACTTTCATAGTCCAGAGGCTGATAGCCTAGGACATCTCTTACAACATTTTTCTAATCTTAGTGACATTAGGCACTTTAATCGAAAAAGGCCTTCTAGCAAGAACTGTCTACTTTCTCATGTATCTGCCGTGGGTAAATTTACTTTCTCATGTATCTGCTGTGGGTAAATTTACCAATCTGGTAAATTTATAGAAAAAGTGCATGTACTTAAATATATGTACACACATATCACACATTAAAATATAGAGAGATATATTTTAAACCATGTTTTATTTGTCTCACCTTAATGCCCCCTTCAGAATGTAAGTGTAACTTTACTGTTTATGAAATCTTCAATAAATGCTGTTTTTAAAAACTTAGTCTTGGTGGCACCTGTGGCTCAGTGGGTAGGGCGCCAGCCCCATATACTGAGGGTGGCGGGTTTGAACCTGGCCCCGGCCAAACTGCAGCAAAAAACCAGCCAGGTGTTGTGATGGGCATCTATAGTCCCAGCTACTTGGGAGACTGGGGCAAGAGAATCGCCTAAGCTCAAGAGCTGGAGGTTGCTGTGAGCTGTGATGCCACGGCACTCCACTGAGGGTGACAAAGTGAGACTCAACAAAGTGAGACTCAAAATAGATACATAAATAAATAAACTTAGTCTTATGGTTTACTCTGTGTTTCGTATTATCTTATTAATCTATTAGGTAAGTGCATTTCAAGGAAGAAACCTCTTTATTACGGACAAATTGATTTGAAGTATTAAACATTTGATTGAATTTTTAAGCCATAACTAAATTATCACAACCAAAATGTATTGTAAAACTAATTGGATATGCTATTCAATTTTAGAAGTGAATAAATATAGTTCATATTGCTGAAAATCAAAGTGATTAGAATTGGCATAGGCAGAAATGTGGAGCGTATTTGGGCAGTTACTAAGATAAAAGTGTTCTTTATGAGAATATTTTTTCCCAAGTGCCATTTTATAACAATTAAATTTTGGAGTCCTAAGTAGAGATGCTATCAAGTTTTCTTATTAGAAGTAATCATTGGAAAATAGTTTAGAAATGGTACCAAAGTAATAGTTTGGTAAAGTGAGCCTTTCTTGTAGAAAAAAAATGTAGTATTTTGGTCATATAGTTTGGAGGACACTTCTCTTTTGCTTTCATCTCTCCTTACTCTCCCCAATTATTTCACATCTTATAATCAATCAAGGTTAAATGTTATTACCATTATAAATTGATCTTTCCTTTCTAGAATTACCAAGTTTAGACCGGGAAGCAAGTTCTCAAATTATTATTATTATTTTTTTTTGAGACAGAGCCTCAAGCTGTCACCCTGGATAGAGTGCTGTGACATCACAGCTCACAGCAACCTCCAATTCCTGGACTCAAGTGAGTCTCCTGCCTCCACCTCCCTTGCAGCCGTCATTGTTGTTTGGCAGGCCCAGGCTGGATTCGAACCTGCCAGCTCAGGTGTACATGACTGGCGCCTTAGCCCGTTGAGCCACAGGCGCCGAGCCTAGTTCTCCAATTATTTAACTTAACCTCAGAGTAGTTGTCTGAGGCCTATAGATGAGCCCAGGGCGATGGATTGCACAATCTGTGTAAGCTGCGGACATGTTTGTATTTTCAGTACAAGACAGATAGACTGCAGCAAGTTTTGTTTTGCTTCTGCCTTCTTGTAAAGACAATCTGGAAGAAGCTAAGAGCTGCGAGTATTTGCAATGTATGAACACAGGAAAAATAAAGTCACCATTACCTTTGCAACTTTTATTAAAAATATAAATATTCAGCATTCTCTTACACAAACAAACTGATCAAGGATTGGAAAGATGTTTTATTACTGAAACATTTACAAGAAAAAGTTGATTGAAAGAGCTTACAGATCTTGTCTTACCCACTCAAGAGAATGGCGTTCTCTTTGATTCAAACCTCAGCAAAAACAATTGAGTGACTTCTGCCTGCTTCTTCAAAACGTCCCCCATCTACATTCTCTTTAAAACAGCAATAAAAACACCTGCAAGTGGAAACTAAAGTAGACAATAGGAAGAACATTGTGTCGTTACTGCACATGAATACACTTTGTGCATGCTAATTAAGGGGAATAGGCTCTCTTCCTGTACATCCTCTGTGTTTCAAGCTATATAAAAATAAACAAATGGTATCAGAGCAGCGTTATGGTACAGAATAGTGTAATTTTTTTTAATTTTTTTTTTTTTTTGCTAAATACAGAATCTTTTTGGCCAAACGCACCGTTTCATTTTCCGATAATCTCCATCAGTTTCCTGTTGCTGTGAGCTTGCTGCGCTAACTGCTCCGCCCTGGCCATTTCCAAGACTTCGCGCAGAAGGTGGAAGGTGAGATCCAGGGAGATGGGCGGCTCCTCGGACCGCCGCTCCCTCTCGGGCGCCTCCTGGTGGCCGCTCTGGGCGCCGCGCTCCGCGAGCCCCGTGGGGCTGTCGAGCGAGCGCCGAGGCAGCAGCAGCTGCTGCAGCAACACGCGGAAAAAGTTGGCGGCCGCCTGGTCCGGCGAGGGGCGGCTGCCGCTGGCGAGGAGCGAGGAGGCGGGCGACAGGGGGGCCGCGGGGCTCTTGTTGAGGTTGCCCAGGCGGAGGAAGTATTCCTCTCCCATGCGGAGCAGGACCGGCCGAGGCTGCGGCTGCTGGGGCTGCTCGGACTGCGGCGGCGGCGGCGGCTGGAAGAAATCCAGGGGCTGGGGCGAGTGCGGAGCCTGTCGGGCTCCCGGGGCCGGCCCCCTGCCGAGGAGGGCCCTGCATGGCGGGCAGGGCAGGAGGGCCACCAGCAGCACGCCCGCGGACACGAGCAGCGGCAGCCGCATGTTAGGGGCGCTTGCTGCGGCGCGGAGCGGGACGGAGGGCGGAGTGAGAAGGGAAGAGAGAAAGAAGAGTTGGTCAGGGTTCAGCTCAACTGGGAGGTGCTTTCGGGGGTTACCTACAGGACACCCACAGACGTGCCAGGCTCTGGCCTCGGGGGCTCGGTGGGCGCTGTCCGCGGTGCTGAAGCGCTGGGGCGCGGGAAAGGGGACGTCTGCAGCGCTAGGCACCAAAGCTCATGCCCACACGCGGGAGGGGCCCTCCTTTGGCGACCCCGAAGGGACGGTCCCTGCGTCCTCTTCTTAACTCTCGCCCAAACTGATTCCCCCGATCCTAGCGAAGCGCTCCAAATTTAAGATGTCGCTCGCGCTGACCAACCCCCTTCCGGGTATTTCAGCATCTTCTACCAAATGGAGAATTGCGTCTGCTCCCCTCTCTCCATCCCTACCCTGGCTTCCTTCTCTCGGGGGTCAGGACAGACCAGGGCGGGGGGCGTCCTTTATACAAGCAGCCGGGAGCAGCTTGGGGATCGGGTCGCTAACTACAAGCCGCCGTCTAAGTTTGCTCTTGCCACATCCCAGCTACTACTGGAATCTTAAGGCACAGTCAGCGACCCCACACGCACACACACGCCCGCCCCGGGCTCCAGCCCGCGGCGCGCACCGTCAGGTGCTCCTACCTTCCCAGGCGCTGCGCAGGTGAGCCGGGCTGCGCCTCTCGCTGAGACGTCTCGGGCTTTCTCCGGAGCTTTTCTTCCCTTCTCCTTCCTGTTCCCCGTCTCTCTCTCTCTCTCCTCTTTCCCTTCAGTCTCTCAAGAGACTTGGGCTCCGAGTTTTTCCACCCCAGAGCCTGGAGTGGGATTTTATAGCGTCGACCCTCTTCAGAAAGCACGCAGCATTTGCCTAATAAGCTGACGCTCTCTTGACAGCTCGACTGCGTGTTGCCTCTGCTCCTGCATAAATCATAGGGCCCTGCCAAAGAGCGAGGGGCAGAATTTTGCTATCTCAACACTGGATCTCACATCCAATTATATCAACAGATATTTATCGCCCTTTTCGGTGACGTCAACGAGCCCTAAAATGGAAGGGCTTCTTATGACTTGTCCATTGACAAAAATTCTTGAATGAAATTTCCCAAGTGTGAAAACATACTGACCTCTTACTATGAAAGGCCAAAACAGAGGTTGGAAAAGAGGCAGCAAGCGGAAGGAGGAAGGGGAAAAAAGGGGGGGCGGCCTCCCAATGCAGTCCTGCCGGGAAAGCAGCAGGAAGGAGTGGGTCCCCTGTCCTTCTCCCATCCAACGTCTCTGACAATCCCCTGGTGTCGCAAAATACCCGCCTTCCTCGAGGCAAGAGTCCCACCATCTTTCTGCCTGGAGAAGAATGAAGAACCAGGAGATGGGAGGGCAGGAACTTCCACCTTTTAAACTTCTATCTGCTCTTTCCTCCTACGAGGAGATGAAGGAATTTTGAGTCCCCAGAGGTAGCGCCGATAAGTCTCTTACAAAGCAGCTCAAGTTTTTCAAATGATGACAAGAGCAACAACCAGGACGAAGGGGCACAAACCGAGGTTAGGAGCACAGCAGAGATTTCAGCTTCTCTCAGAACCTTACTGTCACTCTTTTGTTTCTCCCCTCGGAATCTGAAATTAACTGTGCACTTCTCTGTTCCCAAACGGAAGAGAGAGGAGCATTGAGATATGAGTTAAACAATCTTTATTTAGCCTACTCAATGCAAACCCAGTGAGAGAGGCTTCATTCTAACGTCCTAGTCTACGTTTATGTCGGAATAGGCTCACGCTGCTTGATAACAGGGCTGAATGCATTCAGTTGCACATTTTCATTGACGAATATTGAGTCTGTAAAAAGGTAATCTCATTCATTTCACCTCCAAGGACTATTAACATCCACGATGGTATTCACATCAGGGGCACCCACCTTGCTATTTTTTATCCTTTCTATCCCCAAATTCAGATGTGCTCCAGGTGAGCCTGATAAATAAATAGATACTCTCAAGCACTCTCACAGAATGAAATGCTAAGCCTGTAAAACCACACCCAAATTTTGAACTAGTTTGACACCATCATATAGGTGGGAGGTTGTTACCTCTAATTGTGCAATTCAAAATACATTTCCAAACTCTGATATCTGTGATTCAATTCAGCTTCCAGATAACCATCAGAGTTGTTTATCAGAAATTTCCCATTCCGTATTTGTGGTTACCTCTGCTGCTTCTTTTGTAGGTAAAATGACAAATGATACCATGCATATTTCAATTCCTATTTTGGGTCTCTATCAATCCATAACTGCTCTTAGAAACAAAAGGAAGGCAAAGAGAGAAATGTGGACAGTTTCCAGAAAAACCAGCCCATAGTTGGATCACAGCACTATGTTATGTACTTTTGACATAGAGAACAGAAAAAGAACTGTGCCCCCTGGGAAAGATATGAGTTCTTAATAGAAGATTATGATAGTGAAAAATGGTTGAGCTTCTGAAGGAAAGCTGTGTTTACAGTGGTAGGGTAGCATATAGGGCTTTAGTTTTTATTTTGTACCTTGTTTTTAAAGTTAAAATAGATCTCAATATTTTTATTTACTTTCCTTTATGACCCTTTCTCTGTCTCTGTTAGCAGATTTCAGCTTGGATGTCAATCTGGAGGTGAAAAGTTGACTTAGAAGTAGAAATTTGCAATAAATGGATACAGAAGAGGAACTAGGAAAGATATATGACCTTGAGGCTAGCTGGGGAGGCCTAGATGGTTTTTCTAGAGGAGACACACAAGCTTTGGGCTCTGACTAACCAAATACCCTTTCAGATCTCTACTGTTGGGCCATCTAGGGGTGTTAATTGAGTGTAGCTCTCATCGCTGTGGAGTCCTTGCTGTGAGGCTCTCCTGGAGGAGGTCACTGGTGGGGCCAAAGTGGCTCCTTAATGCCAGAGGAAGAAGGGCTGTTCAGGGCAACCCCTTCTCACCACAATTTATCAGAAGTTAGAGCTCATTAAATCACGTAATTCTCATGTTAGAAATGACTTGAAACAATCACTTGTTTTAAATAAGAACCAGAGAGGTTAAGTGACTTATCTAGTCACCCCCAGCTAGTTAGTGCTGAAGTCAGAATTAGAACCCAGTTCTTTTAATTACCAGTCCATATTACTTGCATAATGTAGCAATACCCTTTGAGCTTTCTTTTCCAGCACATGAACAAATTGAGGTGAGAAGATGAATTTCGATAAAGCCACATATTCACACACCAATCTTGGGGTGCCTTTTCTTAGACTTTCCTTAGACTGGTAAATCTCCCAGGCCTGAGAACACAGAGATTTTCTCTGCATGCAGATGTCTCTGACACCTGGTTTCAAATCTCTGTGTGCACACACTGCAATTTACCTTTCAGTTGAATTTTGTGATTATTATGTAACAGTTTTACATGTATTACCAACTTAAAACGCATTAATTTGATTATTCTACCTTAGGTGACCTTTGAAAAAAGTAATCTTTTGGTAAAGTATAGAGAGTAAGAAGGGTTCTTGAAATTGTGATATAACCTGTGATTGCAGAAATAACATACTGCAAAGAACTTATATGTGCAGTAAGTAAACTGCATACCCGGTCCATAAAAATCACCTCTGACAGATCCGATCTTACATGTGGGAGTAACTCCTTGAAAGAAGTCATTAGAGAACCAAGTTCAATGCTTTTAGAACTTAGAAACATATAATCCAAGAGATATGGGCACACCATATCACAAGGTCCCCAAGCAACAGCTGCTGGTGTGGGTGTGGAGAGAAGGGAAGACTCGTGTACTGCTGGTGGGACTGCAAACGGGTACAGCCTCTATGGAAAGAAGTATGAAGACGCCCCAAAGAATCAAAAGTAGACCTACCATTTGACCCTAAAATCCCACCACTGGGCATTTACCCAAATGAAAGAAAAGACATTTTACCACAAGAACTTTTGCACCCAACTATTCATCGCAGCTCAGTTCACAACTGCAGAGATGTGGAAACCCAAGAGACAGGCACCCAAGTGCCCAACATGTGGGGTTAGAAATCCCCACATGTATGTCTCATGTACTTCTCAATTGAGTAAGCCACTAATGGGTTAAACTGGCTTTTGCCTTCACAGAAAAAGCAAAAGATTTTGGCAACCCTGAGGCAAACACAAAGACTATTTTCTGGTCATCGGGAACAGATACTTTGAAGTTTTGCAGCCATTGTCTCCTAGGTGCAAGTCTGGAGGCGTGGTCCAGAGGTTGACAAAATGTCTTTACATTTTGTCAAATGCCTAAAGATCTTAGCACTGTGGAGAAACAAAGTCAAAGACCCATTTAAGGTTAACTTGTTGAGCATGAGCACATGAGGAAATAGTTCTCCTACAGCTCTGTCTCTCTGTTATTTTTATGTAGATTTTTTAAGGCCTAAAAGTAGAAGAGTATTGTGCTGTTTTCCGGGACAGGATATCTACCACTTAAGTTTAAAGTCAAATAATGAATATTGTAAATCACAGATTTAAGTGTGCACGTGACTACAAAAGTATATAAGGTAGTCAGAAATAAAGTTAATTGGCTATTTGCCACGAAAAAGGGCGGTAGCCTGCTTCTTGCACTTCTGAACATTGCATTACGGATCTACACCTGAGGCCAAGCTGTAGCCCCTCGCGTCTCCCAGTCACGCAACATTCTTAGAAAAAGGAGAAATCTCGACAGAGAAATAGGCACATGTAGAGGGAAAATGAGGCGAAAATACAGGGAGAACACCATCAACAAGTCAGGGGATCCCTGAGGCCACAGAAGCTAGGAGAGGGGCCTGGAACAGATTCAGCCCTGGAAAGGAATCAAGCCTTAGGCAAAATTTCAGACTGCCGGGCCTCAGAACGGTGAGGCAGCAGGTTCCTGCTGTTCCAGCCACTCATGCTATTCCAGGAGACTCATACAGGGCACGTCCTTTGACCTCAAGACCTCTCATTGCTGAGCTTTTCCCACTGATGAATCTTTTGACCTCTCTTCCTCACTTCCCATTCTTTCGAGAAAGAATCTGTTCTGACTAGGTCTTGTTTTCATACCAGATGTGTGCAAAGGTTGGCTCACACAGGGTTCCCTGCCTGGTTCAATTAACTGTGATTTAAAACAGGCCAAGTCCCATCATCTGGGAGGTATGAGGTCGGACAACATCTACGACTCTGGTGGGGGTGAGGCCCCGTAGGGATTAGATTGATGCATCTGGTACCATTGTAAGGAAAACTGCACATAATGTATCGTGTTAATAACCTGCAAAGTCATATTGGAAGACAGAGAGTCTCTAGGCCAAAATAGTAAGACCAGCCCCTGAAATTAAATATCGTTGCATATCAAATAAAGTTATTGCCTAATCAATTGTAATAAAACATTTAAAGAAATGAATATTTCTACATAGAGAAGGTATAGGGAAAAGTCTGGTAAAACAAAGGCAATGAGCAAGATATGACAATCCTTAGCTAGGCTTAAAGAAAAGAGACACTGAAACCTTCTCATTACATAAGAGAGGAGACCAAGAAAGTATCATTTGTGAGTTGTATGGAAGATTCTTCAAAGGTGCTTCCCATTTAATCTGATTCTGATTTTATACTTACCAAATAGCCTTCTGCTTACTAATTCAACCTATCAGACTTATGGGAAGAGGATAGTCTGGAGGATGGACATGAACATTTTGGTCACTCTTTTGCAAAGAGATACACTTTTTAAAGGTGTACATCAGTCTCTCATGAGTTTGGTCGATATGAATCATTTCTCCTGAGACTCACATACCTCCTTGTGACCTAAAATAATTAAGCAGCAGAAAGAAAGCTGAGAGGTAGACTGTGCACAGCAGTGACCCCAATAAACATTACCGTTGGTAAAACCCTCAAGAGCATTTGGGTGGCTTTCCTTTATGCCTGCCTCCTAGTCACTGCTATGAAACTAAGAGAATACATTTGGCTCTTCTTATTTGCACTTTTACGTCTGGTAATACAAACAGCCTCAGCCCAAAACTTGAGGATCAATACCCATGCATTTGGAGGGAGGATGAAATCGCACACAAGAGAGAGAGAATGAAATTTGGACTCAGGCAGATGTGGCTTAAATTCTGTCCTGCCACTTACTTCACAGTGATTGATTCTGAGCAAGCTGATTGATTTCTGTGGCCTCCTTTTCCTTAACTTTAAAATGGGACCATTGAATTCTTCCTCACGGGGTTGGGAGAAAGAAGGCACCTCAGAAAGAGCATGGCACAATGCCAGTGTGACAGACAGCAGGTTCTTTGACCCCATTTGCAGTGTCGGCCCCTCAGTGAGTCGCCGCTAACCCTCCTGAGTTAGCTCCTCTTACCAGTAGTTGATGGCTGTTCGGGGACTGGAAATTAATTTTTACATTAGCCTTAGCAAAACGTAATTAGGAAGTCAAATCTGTTCCTGTAGCAGCCACAACAGTAAAAACAGGAATGTGCCTCACAGATAACGGCCTATTTAGCAGCCTGGAGTGTCCTTGCAAGCCAGTCCCTCACACAGATGGCTGGATTTCGGAGCAGCTCATGGCACAAGGAGAAGAGCACTGGGCTTGGAATGTAAAAGCCTTCATTTTAGTCCTGCTCCTGTCATCTGTGGGTGCCGTGGGTGTATCATCTCTCTCTGTGCTTCGCTTCCCTTGTCTAAATGTGACACTTTCCCAGCTTGATATGAAGATGGGCTTGTCCTAAGACTCAGGGAGACTTGGAAATTGGAGGGGGTGGTAAAACAAACATTCTCGGGGTTTATTGATATGAAAGGAGAGGGCTGTGGAAGCCACAGAAGTGAACAGCTCTGATATCCACCCAATATCTCCTACATAGCATAACCTGTAACTTGGCAGCTGCGTCTCCTGCCCAGCTGTCCCCAACCACCGGCTAAGCAGAGTGAGGGCACCAAAGCCAGACAATGTCTGCCTAAGGCGGGGCTCCTCTAACTGGCAGTTCTTACTGGTGGAGCGTAGGAGCTGGTCCCTGGGAGATCCCCCGGGACCATGGCCTCCTGGCATTCACTCCTGGTGCCTCAAGATCAGCTGACCTGTGTAACCAGCAGGATTCCAGGGATCTGCTGGGGTGTGACTTTGAAGCCAGATCATACAAAACATTGCAGCTGCCATTTCACACAGTCTTGGGTCATCCACTCTGGCTAGCCAAAGCCAGTTATCATGTCACGAGGACACTCATAGATGTCCCTATGGCAGCAGATGAGGCCTCCTGCCAACAGCCAGCACCCATTCACCTGCTGTGTGACTGGGCACCTTGGAAGAACATCCTCCCACCCCACCAGGCCTCTAACGTCATGACTGCAACCTCACAAGAGCCACAAACTAGAGCCACCCAGTTCAGCTGCTCCTGAATCCCCAATCCATAGGTAGCATGAAATAATGAAAGTTTGTTGTCATTTTAAGCCTTTAAGTGTTGGGGTAATTTTTAATGCAATATAAGAGAGTTAATTCAGGGAGTCCCCATTGACTCAGGGCTGCACGTGGTCAGGGGCTGTAGCTGGCCAAGCTTCTTACTCTCCCACTCATGGATTATGCTGCATCATGATCTGAAAGCTCCTCACCAACTCCTGCCCCTTCTTCCCTTTGTCCTTCAGAGATGTCTCCCCAGTGAATCTCGTTCATATCCAACTCTTTCTTAACTTCTGTTTGTCTGGAGATTTGAATTGCACAGTGGGTGTCTCATCAGCTGGGTCTATCACTTAAGAACATGACAGACAGACTAGAAAGTTGGACAACAAACATCTACTTCTCACAGTTCTAGAGGCTGGAAGTCCAAGATCAAGGTGCCAGCATGGTCGGGTTCCAGTGAGGGGACCTCTTCCTGTTTTCCCCACATGGTAGAGAGAGAGGAGGAAGGAAACAAACTATCTCCTATCTCTTCTTAGAAGGGCACTAATCCCACTATGGGGGTTCCACCCTCATGAACTCATCACCTCCCAAAGGTCCCATCTCCAAGTACCCCAGTGGGGATTAGAGGCTTTCAGTGTATAAATTTGGGGTGTAGGGGCACAGGCATGCACTCTGTACCACAAGGGCAAACACACAGAGATTAGAGATGCCTGTATTTGGCTCAAGAACAACCACTGTTTATGAATGGAGCAATTCCAAGGACAACACCACTCCTCACTTTGTGCCTCAGAGTCTGTACTTGGGTGCCAGGAGGAACAGCGGTAAAACAAAACAAGCAGCAGAGCCAGATTCCTTAATACCCCCAGACATGGAGGTTGTTGGTGGAAATACATTGGCTGCCACCCTGGCAGCAGTGGCATGGAAGGGAACTGCCTGGGATCGGGGACATTGGAGGTGATGCGCAGAGCCAATTGGTGACTCAGTGTGAGCAGCCTGTATGTGGCACTGGGAGGAGGAAACTGTAAATATGAAAGATCCAAGAGGCTGGTTCTTGATACACAAAGAACTGGACAGGAGGAGGTGCCCAGTTCCAGCCAACAGGGTTGACACACAGTCACAGAGACTCTAGTCAGGGGTTGAGGTTAGAGTTTGTCTCCAAATGCCAGTTTGGCTTGGAAATAAGATGTTAAATGTAAAATTGGAGATACTGATTTAATGCTTTATAAATCCTTCCTTTTGACCATCTGGAGGAGAAAAAAATGGAAATAAGATTTCTTTAAAAATCTAGTCTTTGTCTTCTCTTTCTTCCCACTTTTCCCTGTTCTCTTAGCTCAAAACAGATCTCTTCAATGATAAGCCAGAGCTTCCTAAACCCTCTCAAGGAGGAATGCTAAAAGGTTTGTTTTGTGTTATTTTATTTGGATTTGTTTTGTTTTTCTCTGTTTCTTATCAGCCTTGGGAGCAGGTGTTGATCAGATGCAAAATCCAATGACAGCAGAAACTCCCCCAGCCTCCACCCCGGGCTGGCTGTCTAAGTGTGCAAACAACTACAGTTCCTATTCCTTCCAGGAGCACTAGCAGGGTTGTCCCGGTTTTGAGGTGATTGCCAGGTAAGCTTACTATTCAAAGTCTCCCTCCATCCAAGGTGAAATTCTCTGCTCCTTGATGGGGCCTGTTAAGTGCCTGTGTGTTGTGAAGATGTGTAAGGGTACCTGTTTGCTTTGGAGCCAGCCCCCTCTCTCTCTGCTGAGCACACTTTGTTATGACCAGTCACCACATTCCACATCCACTAGCACCACCCAAGGCCAAGCTACTGACCTATGGCTCTGGCCGGGACCGCTGTCTTCATCTGCACATCCCTTTTCATCTGCTCCTCTTCCTCCCCACAGCAACCAGAGCCAGATGTTCTCAGGATCAAGTCCCAGAGGACCTCTGTGATGTGGCAGGTGTCTACTTTGCTCACAGTGCATTTATCTCTCTGTGTGGCCCTCATGCAGCAAATATGTGCTAAATGAACAAAAGAATGAATGATCAGATGAATATGTCATCGTCTAGGAGATCTCCCTGCTAGTTCTTCTTCTATAGGACAAGCTTGTACTCTCACAACCTTGACATCAGGTGGATGGCAGCTACAGAAACCACAATGCTCTCCAAGGGACTGCCTACAACCCGCCTTCCTTCCTTGCCAACCCTTTTTGGATTCCCTCCTTTTGACACTCGAGTCCTCATCACCAGCTTTTACTCCTTCTGTTTCCTGCCTGTCTTCAGATTGTCCCCCAGCCCCATTTTCTCTGCAGGGCTTTGGAAGGAAAAGGACCTGGATTTCCTTCCCTAATTGAGACCTGTATCTGAGCTATTGAACATTTAGGACCGGACTCCCAGATCCCAGCCACTGGGGCAACATCTAGGGGTACCACCCAAACTCAAGTGCCTCCTTCTCAGAGGGCCTGGCACAGACTCACGGCCTCCAGGATTGCCCAAGGGTCTGTCTTCTGCCAGCCTGCAGTGACTGAAGTCAGAGTCTGTACCTGACATTCACACCATGGCATCCTCGGCACAAGCACTGTGCCAGCACGTCACAGGCACATACATATTGATCCAATAAATGAAATGAATGAATGTCTCCAGGTGACAGTGAAGTGCACAGGGAGCAACAGCTATTTTAGCTGGAGAGATGGGGCCAGCTCAGCCTGCTGTCCCCAAGTGCTTTCAATATCGAGAGGATAATTAAATAGAAGCTGTCTATTCGACTCACCATGACAACAGCACTGGATTGATGGGCCTGAGGAATAGCCTGGAAAGATTTCAATCTATCTGAGAGGATCAGTACCAACCAGGGATTTTTCTGAGCTGATTTTCCTAAGATCTACAGATAATGTTGTCACTAAGTTTGATGAAATGACAATTTTCAATTCATCCCACTAGTACCTCACAGTTTTATCTGGCAGCCTGTGCGCTGGCTAAATGGCATTTCAGTGTTAGTGTGATGGCATCGTGGGCCTGTGTGTCTCTTCCCTCTCATCTGGTTTAGGGACAGCTCTTTAAAGGAACAAAGCAAAATAAAAAGGTGTTAGATCTCGACATGATAACAAGTATGATTGAGAATTGCATATTGGCATAATGTTATAAAAAAAAGAAAAGTCCAAAGCCGGACGCCATGGCTCAGTCCTATAATCCTAGCACTCTGGGAGGCTGAGGTGGGTAGATTGCCTGAGATCAGGAGTTCAAGACCAGCCTGAGTAAGAGACTCAGCCTCTAAAAAAATAGCTGGGCATTGTGGCGGGCGCCTGTAGTCCCTGCTATTTGGGAGGTTGAGGTAAGAGGATTATTTGAGTCCAAGAGTTTGAAGTTGCTATGAGCTATAAAACCCCTGCACTCAACTGGGGGCAACAAAGTAACACTATCTCAAATAAAAATTAAATTTTTTTTTAAAATCCAGTAAACGCATTTGAAGAATGTGGTCGTACTAACCATTCGTTGAATTGGTATGCACAGTCCTATATTTTACTAGCATGGTCTCTTGGAAGTACTTTGTCTTAAGAGGAAGAGAGCTATTTGGACCACTTGTTCTAACCCTGAACACAGTCTCATCCCTTACCTCGCATCCCAGTGGTCTGTGATCCCAAAACTGGGACGACTATTCTAACTCATGTTTCTCAAGTTCAGGGGTTGAACTTGAAAGTTCCTCTTGGAAGCAATCAACTCAAGGAGTTCCTCTACAAGGAACTCAGGCATGGTGGGTCTATTAGTCACATATATCCATATATATGTAGGTATGTAATGTATACACACACACATTCACACACATATGTGGAACTGGCTTGCACAATTATGAAAACCAAGAAGCCTCAGGATCTGCTGTTTTCGTCTTGGAGACCCAAAGAAGATAGTGGTAAGATTCAGTATGATTTCAAAGGCCTGAGACCCAGGAGGGCTGATAGTGTAAATCCCAGTCTGAGGGCCAGGGAAGATGAGATGAGGTGTTCTAGCTCAAGAGGTGAGACAGAAAGAAAGGGTCAATTCCTCCTCCCTTTAAAGCCTTCTGTCCCGTCTATTCCCTCAGGTTAGTTGATCCCACTTTCCTCATTCCACTAGTTTACATGCTAATCTTTAGCCTCTTCCAGAAATAATGCTTTATCACATATCTGGGCATCTGGTGAATCAGTCCAATTGGCATCTAAAAACAGTCACAATGGGCTTACTGAGTATATTGGCCTGCCTGGGAGTCAGTGTCCAGGTGCTTGTAACTGGACTTTTTCTCCTGAGCCCTAAAATGCTCAGACTGAGAATGGAGGGTATCAGGGTTCCAAAGAGCTCATCAGCGAGGTGTCCACTCTCTATATTGCATGGGCAGGTGGAGAATGAAAATCTCAGGATAAAGCAGCCATTATATACATCACTGGGGTGAGGCCAGTCTGTACACACTGGTGTCCACCTTACCACTATTTTCCCATCCCAGGGGCTCTAATATTGTCCTATCTCACAGCACGTCTGCCTCAATGTTCCCTTCCCTAATCCATCCCCAGGCCCAACGTGATGTTCCATCTCCCAGTTAGGACTTCTCAAATTGCTCAGGACACACTAACAAACTAAAAACCCAATGGTTAATATCCCCAAATGATATGAAGTTAAACTCTGACATCAAACTCTATTTCCCTTGGGATGGAAATGGGTCTAGGACTGGGTGGCAGTGAATGAATTCTTCTCCATTTCCCTGCCAAATGCTACCACCCATAGGTTATCTTTGGCTTTTCCTGTTTCAGAAAAGGAGTTGGACACTAGGGGAGAGAAGGCACAGACCTGGTCAGGGCTCTTATTACCTGCTGGTCTCCTCTGCCCACAGCAGAAATTGACACCCTTCCCTTGCTCACAGATCATTTTGTTGGTCGCTCTAAGCTCCACCTTGACTGCACCTACTTTAACGTCACAGGACCTCCTTCCTCAGGCTGTTTACAGTCCTCACCTTCTCCAACTTCTTTCTGCTGAAATTGTCCCTTTCTCTTGGGGGTTCTTTCTACCAGGGAGCCTGCACCTACTCCAAGGAAACCTACACTTGCTCTCAGAGCAGGTGCATGAGTCCCCGGGATGGCCACCCTCTCCACTTGCCGCCATCTGCTCCAGGAGACCCATGAGATGAGTGGATTTTTTGAAGCCCCTCTTCCTAAACACACCACCCGTCTGCCATGAAACTGAGAGTTAGACTCACTCACCAGCCCTGTCCTGGGCTCACCCCCTCAGTCTGTGAAACCCCCATGTGAATTTTGGTCTAAGAGGCCAGGGCCCCAAATATCTGCCAGTTTTAACATTCTCAATCATTCCCAAATAGTCTGGAACCTCATCTGGGTATGTAAAGCACTAGCCACCAGTGACTTTGTTCTCCACTCTTTGGGACGTTAGCTGAAACTGAGGCACAAACAGCCCTATTTTACTATCACGTGATGCACAAAAACAGACAAATTTGCAAAAATACTTGGGAAAATATTGATAGATATGTAGTCTTTTACACAATTATAAAACAAAACCCAAACCAACTTTACTACTAAACTATCTCCACCACGCAGTAATTCCACTCCTAGCTTTATTTATACCCAGAAGAAACATGGGCATAAAAGTCCACAGGAGAATGTTTGTATTGGCATGATCCATAACGGGTTCAATTTAGAAAAGACCCAAATTGAAGAAAGACCCAAGTAGAAGAAAAAAATACCTGCTGGTTCCTGCACCTATGGGAATATATACAGCAAAGAGAAAGAACCAACAATAGTTACACACATATGGGTGCATCTGACCAGCGTAATGCCGAGCACGAAGAAAAAGGAAAAGACAGTCCCAGGTTTATAAGCTCAAAACCAAGAGAAAGTGGTAAATGATGTATCAGAAATCATGGCAGAGATAGTGCTAGAAACGATGCAATGGGGGCTTCTAAAATACTGATTAGAATGTTGATTTGTTTCCATTTTTTAGCAACTGGTCATCAATTTATTAAAACAATTGACTTAAGCATCTGTCGTGGTGACTTCAACCTCAACTCCTGGCTCAATGCTGATGGAGGAAATCAGCTTAACAATTTCAGAAGGACTGCACAGGTCAAGGAGTTGCTTGTGGATCCTTATCTGTAAGGGATACCAAATCTTAGAACCTTCACCACAAGGAGTTTTTCTTGTAGTGATTCTCAAAGTTTTGGTAGACATCCCAACTTGTCCTTTCATTTTGAGAGACTTCTCCTTTGCGCCTCTGATCAAGTCAGCACACACCTTGTCCAGAGACTTTATGTTGCAACTGATGGAAGAAATTCTAATTTGGTGAATTGCCACCTCTGACTGTACGGGTGTCTTTAAAAACCATGGTTGTGGCCCATTTTCCTGACCCACCTGTTACTAGGTGAGAGTGAACATTGGTGAGTCAGCACAGCATGCCCCCTCTGAACCTGCAACCGCTTCTTCCTCCAAAAAGCTTCAACTGTATTTTAATCCAGGAGCATGATGTATTCACTTTGTAAGACCACAGCCATAGCACACTATGTGCATGATATATGCAGTTCTCTGTGTGCCTGTGAGAATTTACTCTAAAAACTACGTAGAATAATGGGTCTGCTATGAGAGTGTGCCTTGTTATGTACTATAAGACTTGAGAAACCAGTGACCATAGCCCAACTGAGCACAGGGTGGCAGCTGATCCAGGGCTTTCTACAAGGAAGCTCTGGGCTCCTGCAGAGTCCCACCAATTTCTGATGCTTTGATTTCTTCTGCTCCATTTTCCCATCACCGAGGCAGACCACAGTGTCTGTCCTCTTCCATCTTCTTAAAAGCAACCTCCTTGGTCAGCAGTGGGGGAACCTGTGATCTTCTAGCTCCTTAAGTGTGGCCTTTTGATTGAATCCAAATCCTTTTATTTTTATGAATGCATTTTTTTGTTTGTCTTTTATATTTTTAAAATGAATGTATTTAAAACACCAAAGAATAAAATAAATTCTAACAAAATAATCCTCCCAGATTGACCAGCATGATTAGAACATTAGTAAGCCAGAGGGGCAAAAGTGACAGCTGCTACACTCAGGATTTAGTTCTAACTCCTCCCCCCCTTGCCTAACCATTGCCACTGCTGCATAAGGCTGGTTGGCGAGAGTTTATGGGGATCGAGTATGCCTGTCTGTTATCAGCTTGTGACGATGGTGCACAATGTTTCTGGTTGAAGTAGAATTTGTGAATAGTTGCACAGATCAATGGTATTTTTTAATTCTGTCTGCTTAATAGCCCATCATGTCAAAAAAAGACCAAAGTATGCTGAAGGAAGAAAACAGATTTGTTAATGAGGATTGGGAATTGCAATATTATGCTGTTTCTGTTAAAGATAAGATGATGTGCTTGCTTTATGTGATAATGCAATACCAACATTAAGGAAATTCAATCATAAGGACCATAGATTTTTTAAATTGAAGAGGCACAAAAGGTTTATTGTAGAAATCAAAAGAGGAAAAGCAAAAGCAAAGACAATTCTTTCAAACAGCAATAAGACCTGGAAATAATGTCACTGAAGCAACATATACAGAAGCTTGCACGTCCAAAAAAAAAGAAAAAGGGAAGTCATTTAGTGAAGTAGAAACTGAAAGAATTCATTGTCAAAGTTGTCCATTGTTTAGACAGCAATAATGTTTCCGTGTACAAACAACTGCCTCTTTCAAGGAAAACCATCACTGATCAACATCATGAATTAGCCTCCAACTTAACAGAACAACTTATGCAATACTTTCAAAAGGTAAAGACATATTATTCAATATCTTTGGCTGAATCAACTGATACTACTGTGATATTACTGACTTGGCACAGGTTTATATTTTATTTGGGTTATAACAGAAGATTTTCTTTGCTATGAAGAGTTACTCATTTTGGGCACTCTTATGAAAAGAGTACAGGGAATAGATATCTTCAACATCTATCAAGATAAATGTTATGAAGTTGAACTGAATTTGGTCAATTTAGTGAGTGTATGTATAAATGGTGCATCTTCTGTGACAGGAAAATATGAAGGGTTTATTGCACAGATGAAAATAATATTAATAGATCCAGATGCTCTCATTTCATTATATCTCGCATCAGCAAAACCTCTGTGTTAAAGCTATTATGTTATGTAAGTGACACTTTGAAACAAATTATAAGTATTGTTAACTATATTTGGTGCAAATGCAACACGGCATTGTCAGTTTCATAACATGCTAATGTTGAATAGTGAGGTATTCAGTGTGGATTTGTCATATCATTCCAAAGTGCATTGGCTATTGCAAGGACAGATGTTAGCCAAAATTTTATCTCTGTAAAAACACATAATTAAATTTTGTGAAGAACAGAATCAGAAGATTTCTGTGAAAATGCAGCATTTGTGTGTGATATTATAGCAAATGAAAATAACTTGAATATTTCTTTGCAAAGTAAAAGTAAGTCTATATATGGTATGTGGGGAAAAATGCAAGCATTTGGGGGGGGAAGCTATCTTTTTAAAAAACACTTCTTCCTCAAAAGGAAATTTCACATAAACACTTTCCCCAGTTAACAAAGGTCGTTGTTGAGCAAGATGATTATATGCGAATCATTTGAAAAATACACGGCTATTATACACCTGTTTCTTGGAGAATACAATGAAAGGTTCACTGACTTTGAGAATCATGACATCACACTCAAATTAGCATTTTCAGCCTCACTTGATAGATATCACCAAGGCACCTAAACTACAGGTGGAATTGATTAAACTGTCGATTGATGACATTTTAAAGTCAGTGTTTGATGCTAAGAAAGATCTAACTAAAAGCCGGGTGCAGTGGTTCATGCCTGTAATCCTAGCACTCTGGGAGGCCAAGGCAGATGGATTGCCTGAGCTTAGGAGTTCAATACCAGCCTGAACCAAAGCAAGACCTTGTCTCTAAGAAATAGCCAGGCATTGTGGCAGGCGGCTGTAGTCCCTGCTACCCAGGAGGCTGAGGCAAGAGAATTGCTTAAGCCCAAGAGTTTGAGGTTGCTGCAAGCTGTGATGCCATGCCACCTTACTGAGTGTGATAAAATAAGATTCTATCTCAAAAAAATATGAAATATGAAAAAATGCAATAGAATACCTACCCCACGCCTTCAGTAACATGTCCAAGACATGTGTTCTTGCTTTTCAGCTACTTATTGCTATGAATCTATATTCTCCTACCTAACCCAAATCAAAATGCCCTAAGGGTCACAGATGATTGATTCCCCTCTAGAGGATCAGCTGAAACCGTGGACCTCCATGCTGCAACCATTTAAAGACTTTCCAACAAAAAGCAGAAACAACCAAGTTGTCAAAAGGTTAATTTTAAAATTCACAAAGGGTTTTCATTTTTTTTGTTGTTATTAAGACCATAGTAGTTAGATTCTTACAAAATAATGTATATCTTTAAGTATATCTAATTGAAGTTTCTTGAAGGAAGCCTCATTTGATTACAGCTAAATTAGTGTGGCCTTCCAACATGAAAAGGTTCCCCACCCTTGGCCTTGGTTCTTCTGCTGGCTGATAATTATTTTCAAAGATTACACATTTTAAGTAGTTTTCAGTTCACAGCAAAATGGAACAGAAGGCATAAAGATTTCCTATATATCCTCTGGTCCCCCATGAGCACAACCTCCCCACTATCAACACTCCCACCAGAGTGGTGCATCTGTCATCACAGAGGAACCTGCACTGACACATCATTATCACCCCAAGTGCACAGTTTATGTTAGAGTTCACACTCGTTCATTCCATGGGCACACTTGGTGTTGTTCATTCTGTGGGTTTGCTCTAATGTGTAATGACATGTACCTGCAGAATAGTATCCTACAGAGTATTTTCACTACCCTAAAACTCTTCAATGTTTCACCCACTCATCCTTCCCTTCCCTGCACCTCTAGCAACAAATCATTGACTTTGCTATTGTTGCCAGTTTTGCCTTTTCCAGAATGCCACATGGTTGGAATAGAACAGTGTGTAGCATTTTCAGATTGCCTTCTTTCATACAGTAATACGCATTTCAGTTTTCCACGTGTCTTTTCATGGCTCAAGAGCTCGTTTCTTTTTAGCACTGAATAACATTTCATTATTTGGATGTAACATAATTTGTGTACCCATTTACCTACTGAAGGATAAATGTTAAATCCTAGAAATATAGGATTTAACATTTATCAAAAAAGCTGCTAGAAACATCCACGTGCAGCTTTTTATGTGAGCAGGAAGGGATTTTAAAACAGAATATCTCTTTGAGGTCCTATTTCTCCACCTGCAGGTTTGACTTCTTGACCAAGTCACAGAGTCTTTCTAAGACTCAGTTTATCGCTCTGCAAAATGGGAATAATGCATTCCCAATAACTGCACCGTAGATTCAGAGAGTTAATGGCTCTGAAAAAATAGCACTTTCACGGTAGATTAAAGATCATAATGGCTCTTGCAGTAGAAGGTGACATGCCTATTCTTTTTTTTTTCTTTTTTTGCAGTTTTTGGCCAGAGCCAGGTTCGAACCCACCACCTCCGATATATGGGGCTGGTGCCCTACTCCTTTGAGCCACGGGCACTGCCCAGATATGCCTATTCTTCAAAATATCCTGACAGTCACCCCTAAAATCACCATACATAGGGAAAATGGGAAAGTATAGGCAAATGTATCTTGTATAAAATGCATTTCAGATTAATATATGGGTCCAAATGATTACTTTGCTTGCATTTGTTAGGTTGTAGTTGAGCCCCTCACCCAGTTGTGCCACATCCCCCGATGTTGCCCCTGTGAGAGTTTACCAACCCCCACCAGGCTTCCCTCTCCCTTTGCTCTCCTGTCCCCTTCCCCTGCATTCGAATTTCATTATGTTTTTTATTTACAAAATATTTATCACAAAATTTTACAAAGAAGTGGCCAACATGTGGAAAATACTTTAAACATTTTGTAAAATTTAGTAATGAATGTTTTATAGATAATTTAGCTACAATTTTCCATTTTCCCTATGCATGGTGGCTGTAGGAGTGACTTTTGGGACACTGTATTTTTAGTCTTGGATGCGGAGTTGAGGCTTAGGGACCAATCACCTGGCAGGAGGAAGGAGGTCTCTGGACATCAGGGCGAGTCTCCTTTGCCTGCAGTGGCGGGAATGGTTTGAATGCTGCTGATAGCTGGTGCATCATTGGGGGACCCTCCAGACTCTTCACTCCAGGGATCTAAGTCCTTCTCTCGTCTATCCTCCAGGGAAGATGGAGCAAAATAATGGAAATGAATTGCAGTCACTTGCCTCTCCCGACAGGAAGAAAGGTGCCTCCGATCTCTCTCCCCCAGCCCTCCTACCTCCTCCGATGGGTGATTAATAGAGTTCACTCTAGGCACGGTGAAGACCATAGAAGAGTAGATAAATAACAGGCAGAGTTTAAGAAGATGCATGTTCTTTGAGTTAATAATTAAAACAGCTGGAGAAATGCTGTGGTTCTCATGGTAACAGGAACCTGCAACTTGGTCTCTAATTTGAAAGCATCAGGCTAATGCGTGCAGAGAGCTGTCCGACGGTAACTTCTTTCTTTCCCTAATTGGAACATTTTTAATGAAGCGACAATATGATGCAATTTGGAGACACAATGCAGAACAGACTAATTTGCTATAAATATGTCAATGAAATGCATACTTGCAGACATTTTCTAAGATGATGTGGTAGATTTATGTTATTTGCATTCGGAGCTTGAGTATGAATCTGTGTTCCTTGCAAAGGTTCCTAACGATAAGTCTGCTGTTTGCTGCTGAATTCCCAGCCATACCGAGTAACCAGGATTCTCTTTCCTAGTCAGTATTCAAGAGGCTATTTTGCTGCAGTTGAGTTAACGTCTGGGATAGGATTTGCCTTCCAACGTATTTTGGGAAGGATGATGAACAGAAAATATCATCCTTAGTTTAGAAGTATGCTATAATGTGCTTATGAAAGACTCCTTCCAGCCTTAAAAGCTGGAAAAGTATGGAGAGCCCCCTTCGGGGGACAGCTAACTGAGCCAGTCCTTCCTGACTCATGTAAGTTGGCTTAATTCATTTCTTAACTAAGATTATAAGGAGATTTTTTTCCAGACTGTGTAGCTTCCTGCCTTTGCCTTGTCACTTCCCTCCAAACATTCACAGCATGTCACCCATTTCTGTTCCTGAAGTGATCAAACTGTTGTCCTTTGATGATGGTGAAAAATGTGTTCCTCTCATCGTTCCTCCTGGAGGTGTTTGGAAGAATGACAGTGCCTGCGTGTAGTCTGTTACTTGGCTCACAGCTACAGGATGCTGCCTTCAATCGTGGGCCCGCACTTGGCATGTCTGTGTACGTCATGTTACGCTTTCTTTGTTTCACCGATTGCAATGTCCCATTGTGGCTGTGGGGTCTGCCGTGGTCAGTCACGGCTCAGTTCTAAACATGAGTTCTGTGTAGTAAATAAGGTTGTTAAGGGGGAAGGTTGTAAGTCAACCGTGAGAGCCTGGCAATTCTTTTCATGTTGAAAATTCTCATTTTGCTTGTGATTTTCTTGCATATTACCACTGGTCAGTCACCCCATGTTGGGAAAGCAGGCATGCAGGAACTTTCCTGCACACAAAGTCCAACCACACACACACTCTTTCTGTTACTAACTCACAGTGAAACTGAGCCAAACTGAAACCCGAGAACAAGGCTGTACTGAAGGTATTAAATCACAGGCAAGGAATGGGCACAGAGTCACGTAAAGCTAGTTTACGATGCAGTTTGTTCCATGGGCATCTCAAATCCCATCCCGCTCTTGGAAAATATCAGGAAAGAAAAGTATAGCCCAGAAGTCTCCTGCTCTCCCACCTTCTTCTTCCCTCTTCATTTTGGCTCTCAGTGCCCCATTTGGAAGGAAAGCCCCACACCACACCAATAGATCATCAGGGTAAGAGCAATATTTTTTCACAGTCAATGTAAAAGTTTAACCACCCTGCCTAGCTACTGTCCAATGTCTTCCTAGGGAGTATAAATAACTTTAAAGCATAGCTAGGGAAAATCATTTTCCAAAAGGTAAATATCTAAATTAATATATTTTTTAAATTACAACCCATTCTAAACCTAAAGTAACATGGCGTGAAGTATTATACTATTTTGCTTTATCCATAGGAATTTATGCTTTCTCAGATGGGATTACAGTGTGAATATTCAGGAGTTAATGAGACTTGGTGGCGCCTGTGGCTCAAGGAGTAGGGCGCCAGCCCCATACCATATACCAGGAGTGGCGGGTTCAAGCCCGGCCCTGGCCAAAACTGAAAAAAAAAAAAAAGAGTTAATTAGGCTTTAATAGTGAGGAAAGAACTGATTTTCTTCCTGGCATAGAGTTATACCATCCATGTCAGGTTCCCATCCACATTTTTTTGGACTAGCAAAATAATGATCTTAAATTTGGCCCTTGGGAACTCTAATATGCAACTTTATAGTACTAGTTGATCATTAAAATTAATAATTTTGTCAATTATCCCAGATACTACCACATGCCCTATAGCAGGGGTCCCCTTCCTTTTTGGCACCCAGGACCGGTTTTGTGGAAGACAATTTTTCTGTGGGTTGAGGGGTGGGGTAAGATAGTTGTGAATATGAGTCTGCAAGCACTTGATTTATTATGGTCTCTGTGCAGTCCCCTCTTTGCTAGTGATCATCCGTATTTGCAGCTGCTCCCCAGTGCTGACATCGGCTCCACCTCAGACCATCAGACATTAGATTCTCATAAGGAGAATCTAAACTAGACCCCTCCCACGTGCAGGTTACGGTAGGGTCTGTGCTCCTATGAGGATCTAATGCTGTCATGATCTGACAGGAGGCGGAGCTCAGGCAGTGATATCAGCAAGCGATGGGAAGCAGCTATAAACACAGACGAAGCTTTTCCAGCCCCTTACCTCCTGCAGTGCTGTCCGTTTCCTAACAGGCCACAGACCTGTACCGTTCTGTGGCCAGGTGGTTGGGGACACAGCTCTATAGCGCCCCATAATGAGGGATAAAAACCTGCAGCCCTGCTTCATGCAGTTTGTTTTTTCTCAAGCTGTGCACCTCCCCTTGCTATCTTCTGAGCTAAAACAACTGGCTCTGTGCGATTCTCCAGAATATTTGGCACAGCCAGCTGTTGGCTTATGTCAGGCTCTTGCTCTTTGACAGTTCTGTCAAATCTTTTTGTAGATGTAATTGGTTATAGTTTCCATGTCCTTAGAGCTGCTAAGCTAGCAGTTTAATTTATCCTAATTCAGAACCTAATTGTCTTGCACTGCTGGCTAATTAAATGTTCAAAGAAGTGATAAATTAGGCAGGTTGATCATTACAGCACAAGTAATTAGCCAGTTGATCTGAAGCCAGCCAGGTTTTTAGGACAGGGCTGAGAGGTGGGTGCCACGTGCAGTGATAAGGCCCTTGTGTCGTGCTGATTTGAGATAAGTTGGGTCAGTTGTAACGTCTTGGGCCCCCCACCTCAGCCATAAGTGAAGGATCATGCCTTTCAAGGGGAAAGATTTGCCCAAGTCTTAAATAGGCCTGGGTTCAATTTAAGACACACTAGCCACCCAAGTTTCCCTATGGACATGTCAGCAACCATTGAGCAGGGTGGGGACTCCTCTGCTGGAGGCTCTGTACAGCTGAGTGTGAAAATGAAAAGCACATTCCTACACCAGAGTTGTGTCATAAACTTAAAGAAAACTCAACAGGCCTAGTCCAAGGCTTTAGGATCTCATGAGTGCTAAATTACTAAAAATAGCATGACTAAGCTTGAAACAGAGTGAACACCAGACTGAAATGGGTTGCACTACCCAGGATAGACTTGGCTGGGGCTAAAATGAGGCAGATTGAAGCCATAGGGATGGCCTCTTGGTAATCTCATTGGGACACATGGTGACAAAGTATCTGTTGCCCTGGGTGAAGTCACCTGGGAAAGGGGTGACCTGTTCATTGCAGAATGGACCATCCTGGCCTTAAAGCAAAGCCTTCATCGGGGCCTGATAAGCAAGCAGGAAGAGTTCTAGTTTCCCTAAAGTCAGCCTAGGAGTCCCCTGGGAGACTCAAGTAAGATGGAAAAAAACATTCTATTATGTACGTGCATGCTTGCACGCATGCAGCACTGTAGGTTGCAAAACCTAATGCTCACCTGGGCCTTATCTGTTTTTCACAGCACCCCCTGCTGTAAGCTGAAAGTCCCTGCACTCCCTGAAATCCTATCCACTCAATGTTAGAACCCACTGATTCCCTGGTGGTCAGGAGCAGCACAAGCAGTCCAAAAGAAATCAAAGATAACCCCACATATGTCATTTTAGCATTTTCTAGTAAGCACATTAACAAACAGTTTTTTTAAAGGAAAATGAAATCGCTTGTAATAATATATTTTACTTAACTAGCTTTATCTAAAACACTATCGTTTCAGCACACAACGAATGCAAAAATTAGCAATGAGGTATTCACCATAACTCATTTCATCTTTAAGCCTTCAATATTTGATGTGTTTTGTGTTAATATCACATCTCAATTTGAACTGGTCCCATTTTTGGTACTCAACCGTAACCTGTGGCTAGAGGCCGCCACATTGGGCAGTGCAGGTCTGGAGGAATAGAAGGAAGCTTACTTCGTAGGATGAATGATGAGCTGAATAATCCTTCCCCCCAGGAAAAAAAAAAGAAGTCTGCGTCCTAATCCACAGGACCTATGACTATGTTACAGTGCATGGCAAAGGGAAATTAAGGTCACAGATGGAATTAAACCTGCTAATCAGCTGATGTTGTAAGACGGATGTTATCAAGTGACATAAGGTAATCACAATAGTCCTTACACGTGGAAGAGACAGGCAGAAGAGTCAGGGTGATGTGATATGGGACAGACTCAACCAAACGTTGCTGACTTAAAATATGTACAGGTGCCAGGAGCCATAGCACATCAGGGCAGACTCACTCAGCCCTAAACCTGAAAAAAGACAAGGAGACGGAATCTCCCCGAGAGCCTCCAGAAAGAACGCAGCCCTCCAACATCTTGAGTTTAGGCCATTTTGGACTTTTGACCTTCAGAACTGTGAGATAATAAATTTGTGGTATTCTAATTCACTACATTTGCGGTGATTTGGTATAGCAGCCATGGAGAACGAATACAGGGCAGGACCTTAACCTTGGATATTGACTTCCCCTGCCTTCAGTTTTCCTGCTAATTTAGAACTGGGGGATATGCATGGTTCTTCTTTCAACAGAGTTGCGCTACACACAAAAAAAGGGGGGGAAAGTCAATTCCCAGCCCAGCTGGCCCAGTTGGCATTGCTCCCTGCTTCCCATGTCTAGCTCTGACTGACCATCCTCCTGGAATGCAGCGTGCTTTGATCAGTCCCTTTCAAGAATCCATAGTGCCTCCGCCTGGAAGTTGTGTCTCAAAGGATACATATGGCAAATTATCTGTTCACAAATAAAAATATGAAAAAAACTTAGTCGCCAGAATGTCTCTTAGGAAGAATCCCAATTTTTTTTAATGGAAGAAATGTTTTAATGAATTCATTTTGGCTAAAAGTTGGGACTCTCCCCCCAAAAGGGCAGGGATATAACCAAGCCCCAGAAATTCAGGAAAAGAGATCAAACTGTTCTACATGAAATCAGGAGAGATTTCCCTCTGCTCTTTCTGCAAAAAGCCAGGAAGCTGTTAAGAGTCTGTATAATATAGGAGGAGACCCTTCCTTACTAGCATGAATATTCAGCAAAACTTTGACACCCACAGAAGACCTGGTTGGAGTGGGTTTGTGAACGACAAAAGCAGAAACCCATTAAAGGGGATGAACTAAACATGGTGGGTGGGATGGATGCAGTTTAAAGAAGAGATCACGGAGAAGAGTGCTCAGCAATCAAGGTCAAGAGCAATTAAGAATGCTTTGTCGGGTGGCGCCTGGGGCTCAAATGAGTAGAGCGCTGGCCCCATATGCCAGAGGTGGCAGATTCAAACCCAGCCCCAGCCAAAAACAGCAAAAAAAAAGAATGCTTTGTCCTGTGGGAGTACAATCCTCAGGTGGCTTAGGAGTTTGCTGAGGGAGAGCTGATGTGGTGCCCTTGCACCAGGACATTGATAGGCCATTTGATTTCTTCTGCAGCCCAAACCCTCCTTCGTACCACAGCCAAGTTCTTGTGCTTCAGACTCTGCTTCTGCTTCTGCAGACGGCTGTCTTCTGCTCCCAGAATGCCCTTCCCTTCTTCATGGGCTCTCCTAGCCTTTAGGTTCCTTACAGACCTAACCTAGCTACAGACAGCCGTCTCTAAAGAACATCATTCAATCCACACAGTTCCCTTTACATTGTTGGATAAGATCATGTATAGGAAAACACATTATCTGGCACATTCGAAAAACTAACTGCAGGGCTGTGCCAAGCTGGCTACAGACATATATTAAGTTTACTAAATGTAACAAGACCAGGACCCCACAACAACAGATTCTACTCATTCCCAGGAATCTACATCTTTAATACGCTCCCAGGCAGTCCTGAAACTATGATAGCAGAAAGACACTGTCTTCTGAAACTTCAGAACACCCAGAAAGTGAAGACTGGTATGTGGATGTAATCTACAAATTAAGCCACATGAAAAACATGTGAGGTCTTGTGTGTTATGCTCTAATTTTTTTTTTTTTAAGTTAAAGGTGATTAAAGGATCTGAGGTGAGCAGTCTTCTGTAGAAGACTTCTGGGGCTGCTGTAACAAAGCAACACAAACCGGGAGGCTCACAACAACAAAAGTCATTCTCTCACAGTTTCGGAGTCCAGAGAACCCAAACCAAGGTGCTGGCCTGGTCTCCGCACTCCAGAGCCTCTAGGGGAAAAGCATGCCTTCCTCCTTTCTGCTCTGGGAGCCCCAACTCTTTGCATTTGGGTTGCAGATAGATAACTCTACCCCGTCTCTCTGTCTTCCATGGCTTCCCTGCTGGGTATCTTTCTTCCATCATCTCTCCTCTTCCACAAGGACACCACTCACATTGGGTTAGGGGCCCACCCTCCTCCAGAATATGCTCAACTTAATTAATTATATCTGTGACAACTCTATCTTCCAGGAAGGTCATGTTCTGAGATACTGTGAGGTAGGACTTCAATATATCTTGGACGGTGACACAATTCAACCCATCACATTGAGTCCTATTAGATTCCTTTGGGTGTCTGAAGGGATTTTTCATGAAAGAACAGTTAGGACTTACTCTGTGGTTCCAGAGGAAGAACTAGGGCCCATGAGTGAGGTGGAAAGAGTTGGTTTTGGCTGATCCAGAGAGAGAACCCACAGATAGGGACAGCTGGGGAGCCACTGGATGGACCATTTGGTCTGTGGAGTTTTTGTGTACCCTGGGATGGCATCACTTCTTTCACGGTTTATGTATGAGCCCTGTTAATGTCCAGAGTACCTCCTGATTGAAAGGTGGCCTCACTAATGAGCTATCTAACAGAAGAAAAACAAATAGAAAGCAAGAGGAATAAACTCACAACACACAATTGCCCCTCTGAAGAAAAACTCACAGCGTAACTGCCCTTTGAAACACCTGTGGCCTCACTTGGCTCCCTAAGAGCTTATTTCTCAGCCCTGAGGAGCCCCCAAACAGCAGAGATGCGAGCTCCCCTCTCCACCCTTCTGCCTCGGCTCCTTCCAGGACCAGATCCTGAGGACTCTGCTAAGCACAGAGAACACGCGAAGGGCACCTGCAGCAGCTTCTGCTCTCCGTCTGCTGCAGCACAGGGGGAAGCCAATTTTGCCCTTTAACACCAGCGGCTTCTCCTCAGACCCTCCCACTTCTTCATTCATGTGCCCTAGTTACTCCCTCCTTTCCTCGCTAGCTCTTTCTCTCTCTCTCCCCCTGCCCTTCTTGGAAAAAAGGTAAAATAAACGTATTACTTACCATTCAATGCCTGGTATAAGAGATCTCTCTCCCACCCACACCGTGAGCTCCTCGTAAGTCCCCACCATAACAATGATGTACATACTATTTTCCACTTTTTACTTAAAAGGCAACTAAAACACACAGGAGTTAAGTACCTTCCCCGAGATCACTCAGCTAGTAAGCAGAACTGGATTTCGAGCCCAAGGCAGTTGGCCTCCAGATCCATCTCTCTACCACCCAGGCCATGCTGCCTCTCTAGCAGGTTTCAGGCAGTACCAGCGATGTGGCCATAAGGCAACAGGTTGCTGCAGAAGTAGAAGACTGGAGATCCATCCAGCCATTCAAGTAATATGCTCCAAGCACTATGCTAGAGCCCAGAAATATGGCATTGGTGAAAACATAGAAGGTTCCTGTCCCAAAGGCTTTCAAAATATTTATTGAACAACTACACTATCCTAGAACTAAACAAAGAATAATAGGCTTGATTGCTCTAGAAAGTCTTTGAATGTATTCAATTCAAAACATTTCAATTCATATCCACATATATTTCCCTTTGGGAGATTTTGGGTTGTGGGGAGGGAGGCCAAGTGGAGGGAGAAAGAAGGAGAGAGAGAATGAAAGGAACCTGGAATAGAACAGTCACCTGGTATTTTCTAGGACAGGACTTTAGTTGATTTACACTCACTACAAATTACGATTGATAATGATGTTATTGTTAATTTTGACAAACGTAAAGGATGGGAAGAAATTCTGAATTAAATTTCATTTTGACGTGGAGAGATGGCTGTGGATGTCACTTATTATCAGGGAGAATGTGTCTGATCAGGGAGCTCATTCTGCACTCTCCAGGCTTCTGCTGGAGTCAAATCCTTGTTAAAAGTAGATAAACTTGGCATGCAGGGAAAAAGGGCCAGAAAAGAGGTAGGAGAGAGGGAGGGAAAATACAGAGGATATCAAGAGAATGCTAATCCCCTTCTAGAATCCGGTGACAAAAACCTATGGAATGAAAAACACAAGGAAAGAAATCTGACAGTGGGTTAATAGGCAGCTACAACACTTACAACTTCCAGCCTCATTTTGCAAATAGCATCTGCCAAACACTTGAAATGTTTATACCATAGTCAGGAAGGATGTAAAATAGTCTGTGTCTTTGCACATTAGCCTGATGAATTTGTATTTCTCTATTATTATCATTGTAAAGACAGGGGCTTGAACAGGCCAGGGTCCATCACTCCAAGGGCTGGCATTACACAAGGGTCAGGGCCTTGCCACCCCCATTAGACTCAGAGGAGGTAGCTGCAAGGCCCGGGGAAGAGAGGAGAAAAGTATTAATACCTGCTGACCGGAAAAGCATCAAATCACCCACAAAAGCCCTGCAGGCTTCCGCCTTCTCTGAGAGTCTGCTTCCCTCCCACCTGAATCCTCTGCTGACCGCTGGGGTGAGAACACACAAGGCCTCCAGGGAAGACACGTGGGAAAGCTCTTGGGAAGTTCATGCTGCAGACAACGCATCTAAGAGAGGCAGCAACCTGCCACAGCTCTCTGTAGCACACCTCTGCTCTTCCTGAACAGACGGCAACCCATGATCAAAATAAGCAGACTGCATTCAGTGTGGGTCCTCAACATAAATAAGTGAGTAAGAAGAGAAGGAAAGGTACTTAATGAGCAAAAGTCAGCCGAAGAATAATTACTTGGGGAAGCAAGATGTTTTCAGACACATTTCTCTGGACTCTATTAGAAATTACATAGAGTATGTTCTTTTGGAGAATTGAAATTAATATTCTCCTAGCATGATGCTGTCAGGGAAGCTCTGCTTTGTGCCAGTGAGGTAGGTATTGATATGAATTCATAAGGAAGCTCTTAAACATGCTCCATGGCCCAGCCAGCCCTTTTTCCTGGCGTTCCCAAGGGGATATGCTTTCCCAAGAAGAGGTGCAGCACCAAATAACTGTCAACATCAGCCGAGGTTCCTATAGTTTACCAAAGATTCCACACACATGAGCTCATACACAATTCAGAACAATATTTAACGGGAGATAACATTGTCATTTGCATTTTACAAATGAAGAAAGAGAGTTGGCAGAGAACAGTGTGGCTTGGTTATTTCCCAGGGTTTGCAGGTGGCAGAATACAGATGTTTCAGTTATCTCTTGCTGTGTAATAAATAACCCCAGACCTTACTGGCATAAAAACAAGAGCAATTATTTTCTTATGATCACTCATAGTTCTAGGTGTTGTCTGGGCTCATCTAGATGGTTTTCCCCTGAGGTCGCAGTCAGATTATGGTCACACTGGATCAGTCTCTCTCTTTCTCTCTGAGTCTCTCTCTCTCCCATTCTCCCTCTATCTCTCTTATCACTTCACATGAGCTCTCCAGCCTGATCTCTTCCATAGCAGCTTAGGACTTCAAAGCAAATATTCCAAGAAGCAGTGCAGGAGATACTTGACCTTCTCTAACTCAGCCTATCAAATGAAGCAGCATCACTCTGCCCCATTCTGTTCACAGGTGTAATCATCAATGCCTGCCCAAGTTCAAAGGGAGCAGATCTAAACCCCTCCTCTTTATAGGAAGCATGGCGTAAGCTTTGCAGACAGTTTTCAAACCACCACACCAAATCTCTTCATCCCCAAAACCAAGGTGTTCTACTGGGTCATTTCCCCCAGGCATTAATGCTTGAGAGAAGTTCACATTGATGTCTTGCCAGGCCTTCTTTGCTTCTATTAGCCACACCCTTTGCCAGGCATGTCTCCCTCCTTGAGGGCTATAGTGACACAGGTTCAGGACAGAGGTGAACATAGAGAAAATACAAATGGAAAGCACTGAGTTTCAGGTGCAAAGGAAGATCAGTTTAGGCACAAGAAGAAATGACAAATGCCCTTGCCTTTCCTCCTTCATTTTAAATGCCCTTTGCTCCAATATTCCCAATACCCATGGCTGCATTTTTGCAGGAATGCCAGACCCCACCACACTGCCCTGTTCCTGGCCATGGCTGAGTTCTGGCTTTGTTTTTATAGACTGAAGCAGCAGAAGAATAAAGGTTTAAACTGATGCTGCTTTTACAAATCATCAGTAAGATTGATGCTTCCAAGTTCACGTATGTCTGCGAGACTGGGCTCTAAACACTTTGTTTATTTCTGGTAGTAAAGTTTTCATCAGACCACCTTTTCTTTTTAATGGAGCTAATAATTTCACTCCTATCCACTGGGTTGAGGTATGCCAGCTGTAACATGACCATATGTGCCTGAGCAAAACACCTAAGGAAAGAGTCATGCTGTGGTGGGAAGGACACCAGAATTAACACAACAGGGTCAGGTTCCTGCTTTCTCACCTACCTACTGGGTATAATGAGTAGGCCACTTAACCTACCTGAAACTGTATTTATCTTACATACACCAGGGGAAGTACCTTCCTTGCAGATCAGAATGTGAAATGGGTATCTTAGAAAAGAGGCCTTAGTCCAAGATATGGCATGCAGGAATTGATCAGTATGTGCAGATTGAATCTATTTTTAATTAATTTGGTTCTAAATCTGACCCATCAGTCTTGCAATCTTCCTTGGTCATTTTTCATGCACTTAAAGAATACTTGCTTCTCCTTCTGATTGGGAAGATAATTATTCTTGTTTTATAATATTAGTAAAATGCTTAAAAGAAGAAATTAAAAAGTCACTGCCACAGAGCAATACCTTCAATCTAAATATTCCGATGTTTTCTATTCAAGCCTTGTGTCTGTATGAGCATGTGTGCATAGGCAGATGAGTGTATGTATGTATGTATTTTAATCCATTTGGGCCCCTGTAACAACATACCGTAGACCAGGTAGCTTATAATCAACAGGAATTTATTGCTTACAGTTCTGGCTACTGGGAAGTCCAAGATCAAGGCACCAGCAGACTCAGCGTCAGGTGAAAACTTGCTCTCTGCTTCACAGATGGCACCTTCTTGCTGTATCCTCAGGTGGCAGAAGGGGTTTCTCTTATAAGGGCACTAATACCATTCATGAGGGTGCAGCCTTTATAGCCTAGTCATCTCCCCAAAGTCTCACCTCTTAATACTATTGCACTGGGAATTAGAGTTTAATTGTGACTTTGGGTATGGGGAGACACAAACATTTGGAGCATAGCAGTATGTGTATGGGGGAGGGGGTATATATGTTTGCCTGTATCTTCATTTGACATTTTATGTCTTGCTTCTGTCATATTTACTCAGCACCCCATAGCTTCAGATCAAAACTAGTAAAGGAAGTCACACATTGCATGTCATTCTTAACCCTAGCCTTTCAGATTGAATCCTAAAAGATTTGGGGGGTTATATTCAATAGGCTTGTGTCATTCGCAATGCAGCCTATTCAATGATAGACAGCAGTTTAATTGATTCATAGCAGAGTTGTGCTTTATATTTTTTCCAGTTTTTAGCTTTCAATGTTGGCTTAAATTTAAATTATATGGTGTCTGTATGGCAAGTGATTCTTATTAGCTTTTGTTCAAAACTGCTTAGTAAGAGCTAAGCCTTTAAAAGTAAATGCAGACATTTACCATTAAAACAAGAGTCAAAAATAAATAATGATACAATTAAAAATAATACAGATTAAAACATAATATAATAACTATCTATATAGCGTTTACATTGTATTAGTGTTGTAAGTGATCTAGAGATGACTTAAAGTATAGGATGTGTGTGGGTTATATACAAATAATACACCGTTTTGTAAGAGACTTGATTCTGAGTGGCAAGTCGACTATTTCAATGCAAACATTTTTCCATATCACTACACAATCATTAAAAACCTGATCTTTAGTAGCTGTACCTGTTGTATGAACAGGCCACATTTTAACAGTTCTTCTACTGTTGAACATTTAGTTTTTCTCTAATTTTTTCCTAGCTTATTAATAATGGAGAAATATGAATAGCTTTGTTCATACATCTTTGTCCACCTCTTTGATTATTTTCTCAAGATAGATTATTCAGCATTAAATCACTGTGCCAAGGACATAAACAATTTAAAAGATCATCACACATATTGCCAGAAAGCTTTTCAGAATCGCTATCAATTTATATTCTCCTCAGCTGTTTGGAGAACTACACTCTCGTCATAAACTTCCCAACAGTATTGTCTATAATTTATTTATTCATACATCTAATAGGAAAAATTATCTTTTATGTTTCATTTTAATGAAATTTTTCATCCCTTTCTTTCATTATTAGGTTGAACAACTTTAATCATTTGGTTTTTATTTACTAATGGTCTATTTATGTCCTTTTTAGATTTCTCCACTGAGATGTTCTGCTTCTTGGATATTTAAAAGATCTTTTTAACTAAAGCAATGATAATGACCTTTCCTGTTAATATTCGCGTTATTATTGTTCTTGTTGCTCATGACATTTGCGTGATAGAAGTTGGTGATGAGTTGATCCATAGATTTTGTGATTACAAAGGGTTTTCTTTCTCTGTACTTTAGTCAATTAACTTATTTGAATTTACTGTGAATTTATTTTCTTTTTTGATACTTTATTACAAAGGGATTTATTTGCAATCCTTTAATACGTCTGGAATTTAGTTGGGAGTACAATATAAGGTAAAGACTAAAAATTTTGTTTCACAAGCATTAGCCAAATTTTTGACATGGGCTGCCGCATCATGGACACCCTTTTACCACATGTACCAGCACCTGATTCAGTCCTGTCTGTTCTGTGTCCCTGACCTGTCCACTGACTCACAACTCCATAGCACATTGTCACTCTGTGGCTTTATGGTATATTCTGTATTTTACAGGATACATTGGATCACACCAGTCCTCTTATTTTAGATTTCTTAATGTTTTGAGTCTCATAATTCTTTGTAATTCTTACCTTTCTTTCCTGATTGGTTTTTTTTTTTTTTTTTGCCTCATTGTTTTAAAACTTTTTATTTTGCAATAATGTAGTAGTGGAGGAAGTTCCACGTTATGGTATGTATGGCATATAGTCTCACCCATCCTTCACCCATCTTTTCTGTAACTGAAGTTCAATACTAACCAAGAGCACTGACATTAGTATAATGCTGTTAACTAGGCTACCAACATTATTCCATGTTCACCATTTTTGCCTGCCTTCATTTGCGTGTCCGTGTGCATGAATATGCTGTTCTATACAGTTTTGTCACATGTACAGATTCATGTAAACACAGCCACACTCAGGATACAACGCTGTTCCAGCACCATAAAGGAGCTCCCTCCTGCATGTCTGTCACCCTTTATGTTTTGCTTTGTCCCACCACTGTCCCCTGGCAACCACTAATCTTTTCTATAGTTTTGACATTTGAAGAATATTCCATAAATTAAATTATATAGTATATAACCTTTTAAGACTGACTTTTTCGCTCAGCATAATGCCCTTGAGATGCAGCCAAGTTTCCATGGGTATCAATGGTTCATTCTTTTTATTGTTGAGCAGCGTCCATTGTATCAGAGTTTGTTTAACCATTCATCCATTGAAGGACATTTGGATTGTTTCCAGTTTAGGGCTGTTTCAAATAAAGCTGCTACGAACATTTGTGTTCAACTTTTTGTGTGAATGTTAAGTTTTTATTTCTCTAGGATAAATGCCCAAGGGTGCAATTGCTGATACTATGGAGAGTGATTGTTTACTTTTACTCAAAAACTGCCAAACAGTTTTCCACAGTGGCTGTACCACTTTACATCTCCACCAGCAGTGGGAGAGAGATCTAGTTTATCTGACTCTCCCCAGCATTTGCTGATTGTTTTTCATTTTAGCTGTTCTAATAGGTATATAATAATACCCTGTGGCACTTTTAATTTGCATTTGCCTAATGGCTAATGATGTTGGATAATCTTATCTTTTTATTTTTCCAAATGAACTTATCCAAAGTTTCCCCCCCAAAAAATCTCTTTAATATTCTTACTGATTATGTTTAAGTATATATTTAGTTGTGAATAATTTACATTTTTAAAATACACTGTCAAGGGAGCAAGGTATATATTGTCTCTCCATTTATTCATTAGTATTTTTCTCCACAAAATTTTATATTTCCCTTCACATGGGTCTTATACATTTTTTATCATGTTTATTACTCATTTTTGCTTTGTCCTATTCTGTTTTGTTTCATTTTCGTAACTTTCCTAGGTGGGATTTTCCCATTACAGCTTTAAGTTTACTGATGGAATGTAGTAAGCATATTTATTTGTGTTTATTTGCCTTTTATTCGGTCACTTTACTAAGCTCTACTATTAACTCTAAGAGCTTTACAGTTTTTCTATCTGCTCAAATACATGTAATGAAATCAAATGATCTCATAGTTAATATTTACTGAGCATTTGGAATGGATCAGCACTTTACATGCATCATTTTACTTGAATCCATCAATCATCTTACGTAAGGCTTACGGCCCACATGTGCCTCTTTGCTCAAGTTAATTGTGCCTTGCATAGGTGTCTGCTATTAATTGCAATGATAGGTTGCTTTACGATGAGAGTATGTACACACAGGGCAACTAGATTGGAAGATCCTTCTGAAGAGTCACTCCTTAGGCTATATATGAATATGTGTAGGAAGGTAGGAAAAAAGATAGAAAATCCCAGTCGAATAAACAAGTGGGGGGAAAGCCACGGCTTTGTTGGGCAAGCATAAAGGAAGGGGGATTTTATGCAAACAGCCATCCTATGTCTTACCTCCTTTCCCCACCTCCTCTCCCCATCTTGGCAGACCCAGCAGCCAATTACAAAGAGTAGGTAAATTCTACCCCAGCCCCCTACTCTTACCCTCCTTTTTCCCTCCTCCCCTCCCAGAGGGCCCTGTTGTCTAGAAGGGGAGTTTCCAATTTCTTGAATTGAATGTGCAGTTTGTTTATTTACATCCTTTCTTGTTTAAAAATTTTAGTGCGCACAAGTGCACATTTATCTCTCACTTCTACTTTAACTGCATTCCGTGAGAGCTGATAAGCATTGTTTCATTGTCATTATTTTTTAAATGGCCTGTAATTATGGTTCTGATTTCCTCTTTGACTCAAAAACTTATTATAGTTTTTGTTTTAATTTTCAAGCAAGTGGGTATTTTAAGCATTTATAATCATTATTATTATTTGCTTTGTGATCAGAAAATATGAACCCTACAATTTTAGCTTTTTGAAATTTATTAAGTTTTCCTCAAGGCCTGGTGTACAGCCAACTCATTCATGGATGCTAAATAAGTGAATTTTCTGTAGCCAGGAAAGGTTTACAGATACATAGAGATGTGATGGAAGTAAGCAGATATAGATATGGATAAGGCCAATCTTTATTTTAGTGTCCAAATACTATATCCAATTATTAAAACACAGAGATACATAAAGAATTGTGGTTTCTCTCACACTAATTATGTTTTCTAGTAATTTTGTTTTTCTATTTCTGATAGCTGTGGTTTTATATATTCTGATGTTATTGAATATTATGCTTATTACTCAAATAAAATGTCACTTTACATTATTTAATGTATTTTACCTTAAACTCTACTCTTCCCAGTGCCTCTTACCTTGAGTTCTGCTATTGCAAATTAGTGTTCTCATTCTTGCTTGTGTTTTGTTTGCATCTACCCCATAATATTCAATATATCTTTGCTAATCCTTTAAAAGATGAGCTAGAGAATATGTGTGGTGATAAAAATTAGTCTTGCAATTCACAAGTAGATAGAAAACCCTATTCTAGCAAATCCCCTTATCTTCTGGTAGGTCAAACTTCCAGGCACTAATACATCCTTTAATATTTTATGGAAAACAAAACAAGATACTTGCACCTTTCCTTAAGACTTAACCCAATGTGGAAGAAAGTCTTTCTTTAGTTTTCATGAGAGTAAATGACGATGAGTTTCCACAATACCCTCTTGCTTCTGATTAGTAAATGCTCATTGGGTGGCCAAAGGGAAGAAAGTGTCACTAAGGTACCACTAGGTGAAGATGGGCTGCCTAGTCCTGATTTATCTTTTAAGACCTTCTCAAGCTCTGATCGAGACCACTCAGACCCTGGACTCAGCCAAACAATGAACTGAACATTGAAGGAGAAATCAGGGCAAGACTTTTGATACTAGACTTGTAGACATTTTGCCGACATGCAATTACAGTCTCGCCAATCAAAGCTAAACAAATAGCAGGGTGGTGGTAATTTATACATGGGAAGAGAAGAACAATTTAGAATTTCTAGAAATGTAACTATGGCAACAAATTAAAAAAAGTTAGCTACAATTTGTCATTCCTTAAAGTCATGCATATTACATTATCCTAATAATTTACGTAGTAATTACTTAACAAGCCCAAATGAGAGGAATAAGTAATCATGTGAGCCGAAGGCTGGATTTATGGGTGGTTTAAGAGGGGACGGCCTTGTCTTTTCCATTCGACCTCACTAACGTCTATGCATTACGTGGTCAGCAGAATGGATGACCTCTGCTTTTACAAATGTCAGGGCTGTAAAAGCAAAAATTATCTCTGCAAAGATAGTCTCAGAAGCTTAGTACTACCCTGCTCAGTTCTCTCATGTGCATACAGCAATTCACCGGATAACAAGTAGAATGTTTTGGTTCAGCGGTCATATTTTAGAGTATCTTTAGTTCCGATCTTTAATAGAATCACATATTGGCCACTAGGTGATGACAGAATTACTCACTTCCTTAAACCACCCATATGGGTGGTTAAGTTCTTTGGTAAAAGTGAGCATTAGAAAGGGGATAATTTTGAGCAGTGCCTGTGGCTCAAAAGAGTAGGGTGCCAGCCCCATACGCCGGAGGTAGTAGGTTCAAACGCAGCCCTGGCCAAGAACTGCAAAAAAAAAAAAAAAGAAAGGGGATAATTTTGAGTAAAGATGTTGATTGCCAGGAGAGTAGGTTTCTGTTGGACCCTGAGCTAATCATGTCTCAGGGCAGCTGAGGGAACTTGATATCAGGTCTATGCCAATTTAAGCAATTTGGCAAAATTCACTCTTTAAATTTTTCTCTTAAAGTCAGTGCATGATCTCATGCTTCTGGCCCTTGGGAAGGGGAACTCTCTTAGCCATTCTAGGCTTGCTGGTAGAGATAAGCACTAAACAGTTATTCCAAGGCTTGTTCTACTCACAGAATGATTGGAACATCCCTCTCCAGCAAATTCCTCCCTCTGCTCCCATTTCCCTCCAGTTCCCAGGTCTCTGGGGTTTTTTTCCACTTCAATGCAATGATTTCTGTGGAGCACTTACTGTGTACTACCCTAATAATAGTAGCCCAAACTGACTCAGTCTGCAGGGGCCTCTGCCTTATGTGGGTGCAGTGCCATTTCCTAAAGTTTCTACCCCCATCTGCATCCCAAGACATAATTCCTTTACTAGTACTGTTGTACAGTAGTAGTAAGTACAGTCTACTACTGTTGCAGCCTCCCCTGTCCTAATAGGTGCCATTGTGCCCAGTGATGTAGAGTTCCTTCTTCTTCCTCAGGAAAAATACTCAAGCCATCAGCCAACCCTCTTGCTATTTCCAAGTCTTTTTATACTTCTGTTCCTTTAAGGCACCAACAATCCCGGGGCCCACTTCAGACCTACTGATCAAGTGGATGGGGTGGTAACAAACTTATCAGCTGATTCTTAACTATACTGTACTCAGGTGATAATGGCCCTTGGATCTAATTATAGGCAAGACTAGCACACCTCTAAGCCAGGAGTTTGTCACAAGCAGCATCAATCAGCTGTCCTAACACACCACCAGGCAGTGTGTGGTCACAGCTGCATGTTTGCATAGAGTACCCCTTCCCCCCTTCCATCTGCCCCTGTCTATTATTTACTCATTTTCCTCCCCTGGAGAGGAGTAAACTCCCTTCCTGAGGCCACCGGATCATCTTTTTTTCCCTAATGACAGCTTTCATTTGCTTTCCTCCAGACAAATCTCATCAAGCTTAGTAGATTGAGGTCCAGACCCCTCCCTTTCTTCTTCTCTCAGATTTTTATTTGTTTGTTTTGCTACAATTATATTTCATAAAATTGCTTTCAGGGGTCAGGGAACTTCTTCTACAAATAGACTTGCATTTGCAGTCAACACCTTGGCAAAATAAATCATTATAAGTAATTTTAGAGAGGAACAAATTAAATCTCATTTTTAAGACCACACAGGAGTTTGTTATTTGAAAGGATCACATATGAAGTATTTAGAGAGTAAACAATCTTCTCTTTTTCTGCTCATCTAGACTATTAGCCTATCTTTAAAAAAAAAAAAATCTTTTCATACTCACATACACACACACACATGCACCTGTGCTTATGTGTACCTGTATGTGAATCTGATTCAGTCTAATGCAGAGCATCTATGAAGTGCCTCACAGAGTGCCACATGTGCTGTGCTTCTAAGGACTTTTTATTTTTTTCCTTCTACTGATAATGGTAAGAGGACACGGGAAATGATTAACAGGTTCAAAGCAGACTGTGAGGAAAGACTAAAGGAATTATGGATATTTGCCTGGAGCCAGAAGGCTGATATGTAGTTAATTACAGTCTTCAAGTTAATGAAGCAATATTTTATGGGTAATAGTGAGCAACTGTATTTTTTATTCTAGGAACAAGAAGACCTTATGTTACCACAAGACAGACTGAGTTTAAAGAAACAATTTTGAAGGGAGAAGTTTAGAATAGAGCAAATCAGCACCTCAGAAGATCACAGAATTACTCTCTGGATTTTCAATTGAAGGAAAGCAACTTCGTGTGTGGGTTCATCATATTCATCTGTTGTTTCAGCCTGGAGCCCACAGCAAACCCTGAATATGTTGTAGTCTCTGTGTGTCCTGTCTTTTAATTCCCTAGTTTACTATAGAGTTTTCCCTCTCTACCGCAGAGTACTCTCTCACCTTCTGGCTTTCTCCATTCATTGTCTTATTAGAGTGCATTAGTCAGAATAAGCTAATCTTTGCTGCAATAACAAACAAACTTCCAAATTCCAATGGTTAAAACATGAAGGTTCACTTTTTTTATTCACACAAAGTTTGCTGAACATTTGTCAGTTTTCCAAGGAAGCCCACCCTAAGTAGTGACTCAGGGATTTTAGCACTTTTTTTTTAATGTGGCTCCACTGTCTTCAGGCTTTTCTATAATATGTGTGGCAGGGCAAGAGTCTGCTGGATAATCATGTGCCAACTCTTAAACATATGGGCATGGAATGTGACAACACTCCTGTCCACAGCCCATTTGCCAAAGCCAGGCTTATATAAATCCATCTAACTAGAAGGAGATTGGGAAGATGTAGGGGGTGGTAGGGGTGACCAAAGGGTATGCAGAGAGCTGTAATTTTCTGTACCACATGGAAGCTTCTCACAACAGAAATGTCAGTCTCAAAGTGTGGATAACTAGCCTTATTCATTTTTGATCTGGCACCTTGAACTTGGTACTTGCCTATTGATCATAATGATGGCATCACTTATTCCACTTAGGGATGTCAGTTTAGATTTATAGCTCAGATTACTGGAACTTTGAGATGAGTGGAGTAGAGAGGGAAAGGAATAAGGAGAGACTCTGCTCCTCACCTAAACGTCCAGCACACGTGGTCTGATTTCCTATATCAGTCCTTCTAATGACAGCCTTAGATTCCTTGAGACTCTGGCTCTTATTCTGTCTTCATTGCTTTTCCTCCTGACCCCATTTTCAACCTAAATCTTGCTATATGCATCCTGAACTTTAGTGATCAGTCTATTACCACCTAGAATTAAGCCCAATCCTATAACTGGATTGGGGTTTTACCATCTGATTATGCCTTGTGGTGCTATCCAACGTTGGACATGAGCTCTTTTGTATTTATTGAAGTACTTTAGAGTCATATACACCTATGTTCAAACCTGTCCAATCGAGAAAATAGATCAATGGAGATAATCCAAGCTTGTGGATCACTGTGAAAAGGAAATGAGGTAATAATACATGAAGTGTTTAGCTCAGTGCCTAGAACATAATTAATAAAATCAGCAAGTGTGAAGCATTTAGGGGGGAGTATTCTCATATCTGGAACTTACTTTACATTGTATCAAAAATATGATAAATGGATGGGTGGACAGAGATGCGATAATGCAAAAAGAGTAAAATGTTGACAGTAGAATCCAATTCATAAACATATGGATATTTAATGTATAATGTTTTCAAGTTGATTATACATTTGCTTTTATAATAAAATAAAATATCACAGATTTATACATTTTCATTGTCTCCTTTAGACATGCAGAAGACTAATATTTAGAACTTGCCTTGGACAGTTTCATAATTAAGAGTTAAAGGATCTTGCAGAGAACACTCCGCTTAACTTCTATCTAATGTTCAGAGGCATGACTTGATAAGCAAAGAAAAAATAGGCATCTGAAGTGACAGGAATCTGTGGCAGAATTGGGAGTTGGGTACTTTGAGGGTATCAGCATAAAACACAAGTGTTTCTTGTCTTATACATTATTTTCCAGCAGAAACTATGGACTAAATATTATTGCAACCATTCTTATGTATTCTCAGTGGCAATTGTCTTAGCATATTTTCTGTTGCTGAAATATCTGAAACTGGGTAATTTATAAGAAAAGGAATTTATGTCTTACAATTATGGAGGCTGAGAAGGCCAAGGTCAAGGGCCGACATCTGATAAGGGCTTTCTTGCTCATGGATATGCTTTGTGGCATCCTGAAGCAGTACAGGGCATCACATAGTGAGGGGGCTAAAAGTGACAACTCAGGTCTCTCTTCCTCTTTGTATGAAGCCACCAGTTCAATTCCCATGATAATCCATTAATCCATGACTAGATTAATCCATACATGAGAGCAAAACCCTCATGACCAAGTCACCTCTCAGTACTGCCACACTGGGGATTAAATGTCAACATGAATTTTGGAGGGCACAAATTTTCAAATCATAGCCAACCCTACTTCAGTTTGGAGTGTAACATGGATTGTGTGTACTATTAAGAGAACAAGAATACCAGAAATTCTAGGATGCTATAGCAGTGTAGTTGTGTACTCAGAAAATCCATCTCAAAGCCATAGCTGCAACTACCCTTTGGCTTCCCGAAGCCTCTGGTAGCAACCATGCAGACCACAAAAATGGGAAGATCTCCCAGATTTTTAAAAGGAAAATGTGTAAAATTGAAAGACTCATAACATTCAAAGTGATATTGCATGACCTCCCATCATTCTTCTTATATTACACAGGGAAAAAGGAGAAGTATGATACATAATAGGACAGATTAAAGGTGATAACAACTTTGGTTTCCAAGTCCCCTTCATTCTCTCTTCTATGGAAAGAGCTAATATGAATCTTGAGGTACTTTACCCTGACACTCTCTATGAGCACCCTCTACCCTCACAGTTTCTGCAAATAGCTAAGTTTCAATCTCAGTTAGAACCCTGAGCTGGCCGTCCAAACACACTTCAAGCCACATCTCCAAGGCCTCCCCTCCAAGCCAGCCACAAGTGCCTGCTACATGAAGACTTCATAGCCACTGAGGCCCTGCTCCAAGTTCCCTGGACACAGCCATCCTGGGACAGCTCATGACCCTTGACCCAACTTCCTCGGTGGCATCCTTACCACTACATCAGCACTCAATGGTTTACACATGTTGCAGATTAATCTGTTAGCATGCAGTTATGCTCTCATCATGGCTCCACTTGGATATGCTCATTCTTCCATCTCTTGGGATAAAAAGTCATTCAGAATCTCCTCAGTCCTTATGTTGCATTGACTTCCAACCTGGCATACCCAGGTAGTTCAGAACAACAACTGGCTCTGGTTGAAACCCCTGCTTTATGTACATAGTCTAGAATATGCTCACCACAACCTTGTGTGGAAATTCTACCCATTCTCCAACCTCCAGAGCAAAGGCAACATCGGCCATACAGGGAGTCTCTCATGCTCCGGTAGCTTCCCTTCCCTTTGACCTCCCGTAACCCAGGGTTTGGCCTTCTGTTATAAAATGTCTTGTATTTTGTTTAATGGCAAAATCTTTGCTATTTAGTTTTGTTTTGTTTAGTCTCTTTGCTAGATTAGAACCTTCTCAAAGCTCCAAGAGAGAACAACCTACCATAGGCCATTCCTAGGTTTATTCTGCACCAGGTACTTCCTTCTTGTTTTCTGTTTAAACCTCACCCTGTGCTCACTTTAGCAGCACATATGCTAAACTTGGAATGACACAGAGAAGATAAGCATGGCCCCTGTGCAAAGATGACGTACAAATGCATGAAACATTCCATGTTTATAAATACATACATAAAAAACCTCACCTTGAAGAGGAAGGTGCCATTATCAACTCTCCTTAGCCAAGCAAGATGGGATCAAGATAGCCAGCATCTTACTCCTCATAGGATCACAATGAGTATCTGAGGAATTAATTACATTGTCAACTTCTCCAAGGATTTTGGGCTATTTATTCAGATAAGGCTTTTCAAAGTTTTCCCTAAGAAATCAAAGATGAAAATGTGTGCTGTTAGGTTTTTAATTGACATTCATTAACAGACAATGCCTCATTATATAGCCATCCACGGGCCTTCCTTAACCTGGTCCTCAAATATCTCCCTATGTTTTTAAAGTAGCAAGGCTCTAAAGAGAGGTCAACCCAGTCATGGTGAAATACTGACATAGAAGCAATTGACAGACAGTTGATTAGAAAATACTGACCTCCTCCAAGAGAAGGAAGTAAAAAGTCAAGTGGTAAATGATTGCTCTTCTCCACCCTCAGCTGGGGGTGGGGGGCGTGTTCTGGGAAGAGGACACAGGAGAATTCACCACCCCCCTCAGATCCTAAAGAAACAGCTGGCTTAGGAAAAGAGGAAATTATCTTTAATTTACTCATCTCAACCATGAATATAGCTGTTGTCTTTTTCAGAGAGTAAGAAGATCAAAAGCTATTGGAGGATGAAAGTGAAGGACCCAGATGGGTACAGTCTGGATGGTGAGTTGAGATGCCTCACTGCTCTACCCATGAGAAGCAGGGCACAGTTTCCATTTATGCTCACCATGCCAAAAGGCACCACTGGAGAGAGAAATGCACTGAAAATGTAAATGTATTTGCACAATACTTACTTTTTTATGAGAGTATATAATTTTGAGGTCTGGATAATTTAATAATAAAGGGGATTAATAGATGCCTTTTAATCCAATTAGCAAGTATTAACTGAGAATGCAAAACCTGTGTGCTGGGGATGTTGCAGAGAATGCGTTACATGTGATTAGACCTGACCACACAGCTAGGTTGAGCTAGAAGGAAGAGAGAGCTGGGTTAGGGCCTGGTCTAAGCTTGGGGTAGGGGGCTCATCATGCCTCTAAGGATCTATGCCTGACTCTTTTCTGAAAATCATTAAAATTCGATTTCAATTATGAAGATTTAAAAAAAAATATCTTGAGGTCTCTATGAAAATGTCAGCAGTGCAGTTATCCTGACTGGCTTCCACACTGTTTGCACCTGATCTCACACCCTACACACTCTCAGTCATACCAGGTTGCAACCCAGACAGTACCAGCTATCTCAGATGAGTGCTGCTGACCTCTCAGACTGATGTTAGGATGAGATCCAAGGGCCAGCCCTTTAGCAGATGAACTAATTATTAAAAGTGGCCTAGGATAAGAAATTCCAAGAGGAAGAAATCCATTTCTCAGAGATAAATGGAGAAATAACTCTGCCCTGAAATTCAAGGGGTGGGGTGGGGAAGGACACATGATAAACTGGAGGTGCAATGACACATGCCTGGAGCCCAAAATACTTTACAAATGGAGCAAAGGGAGCCCCAGGCAATCACCAAAAATGGGGATGTAGTAGCCAGAAGTTTTAAGCTAGAATGCACAGATGGATGGGTTGGTTTGGGGTGACATCATGGGGTAAGGCTGAAACATATGTATGTTTGGGCAGGACCTGAAGAGCAGCAAAGAGGGTGTGATGTCTAGAGAATAGCATCCAAGTGTTCAAGTGGGAATGAGCTCTGACTTCACCTTGGCATTGAAAAGCTTTTCACATCATTCCAGTGAACGAATCACTGCTTCATTCTAGGGAATAAAAACAGTCAGTATTTAATATTACTTTGGAAAATTCCTGTTTCTTCATGTAACAGATCCTTTAAAGTTACACTGAAGTTACACTTGAATGTACTGTCTGCTTGCCATTTACTAATTCATATGGGTTGTTCTTTCTAATCTCTACATCACAGCACAAATCCTTTTCATGCTCCATTTCCTGCATGCTGCAGCCTCTTATTTTGTAGATAATGTTCTTTTTTTCCCCACTATGGTTACAAATGACTGGGAAAAAAATACACAAGTCTCAACCAGCCACGTGCAATAACTTGTCTACCACACAATCTGGGTTGCTGTAAGCTTCTCATTTATTCTTTTACTTCATGTAAGATGGTAACATGTCACAGACTTCTACAATGATAGAGGCTTTTTGGAAGATCAAGGGTGGATTAAGATACATGACATAACTTTAGACTTCTTCATGGTGAGTTGATTTTTTATTTGCCTCTACTTGTTTCTCCTAAACTGTGTTATTTGATTCCAGTTTTATTGTGCCTAAAGTTTTTCTTGATTATTATTAGAATACAAAATTGCAGCATGATTTTCTTTTAATTTGACACAGCAATATACGTGGTCTCCAATACTCTTTCAGAACTTTGTCATTCCCCATCCAGAGAAAGAATCTATTATTTCCTTGCCTTGAAATTGGATGGGCCTTTGTGACTATCTTGATGAACATATTTCTGGGCTACTGACACAATACGCTTTGGAGCCAAGGTCATAAAAAAAGCAACATAGCTTCCACCTGATGCTCTATGCTCACACTAGGAACCCAGCAGCCATGCTCGGAGGAGTCTCAGACCACATGAGGCGGCCCCATGCAGGTGTTTCAGCTAACAGCCAGAACAAATTCAGTTTAATTTCAGCCATCATTAATTACAAGACATGGAACTAAGCAAGTTCAGATAATTCCAGTCTCTGGCCTTTCAGCTGCTCCAGCTAATGATAAATGCAGTAAAGATAAGTTATCTCTGCCAAACTCTGCCCAAATTGCAGATTCGTGAGAAAAAGTAATATTGTTTCTTAAATCAACAAGATATGGGATGATTGTTACACAGCACCAGATAACTGGAACAAACAATCACAGAGAAGACACATGTCCTAAGTATTCAGGTTGAAGAATTTTCACTTGTACAAAATTAATACAGCTGTATAACCAACACCCGATTAAAGAAATAGCTTTTCAAAAGCTTCATAACTCCTCCTGGTCACTACCTCCCAAGAATAACTATTATTCTAGATTAATTTTGCCTATTTTAGTGTTGGCCAAAATTTTCACAGGGTTGTTGTGACCCCATTAGTAGCAACCTGCCTAGGACACAGGGCCAAATTTCAGAAACAAAGAACTTCCACCACTAGGACAGTTCCCAATTTTAAGATAAGATTTATGGACTGAATTGTGTGCCCCAAAACTAGTATGTTGAAGCCTTAGTACCTAATGTGACTTTATTTGGAAATAGAGCCTCACAGAAGGTAATTAAAGTTAAATGAGGTCATGCAGGTGGGGCCCTATCCTAAGGCCTGATGTCCTTACAAGAAGAGGAGGAGACACTAGCAGAGCACACAGAGACAAAAGGCTACATGAGGCCACAGTGATAGGTGACTGTCTACAAGGCCGTGACATAAACCTCACCAGAAATCAAATTCACTGGCACCTTGATCTGGGTCTTCCAGCCTCCAGAACTGCAATAGAATCAATTTGTCAGCCATCTAACCTGTGATATTTTGCTTAAGCAGCCTAATGTACTAAGCAATCAAGAAAGCTGAATTCCACTGCAGTTCAGAGCTTGGTTATAAAGGGAAAAAAACCTCTGCTCTGAGCACAGCTGCTTGGGAGATGGAGTTTCCTAAACTCTGGAAACTGTAGACAAAGGCATATTTCAGAGTTGATGCACATTAGATATACAGCAGGACATCCATGGTTGACCACCTCCCTACACTAACTTCCTCCTTAAATTGACCTAATTTTCATGGACTGGACATGTGCCACATGTACATTTCAGTACAGTAGACCTAATTCCTTAAGTTGGCCATCTCTACATGTTGACAGGTTTGTTACACTCCCTTGTGTGGTCAACTTACAGACTCTGTATGTAAGGGTTTATGCCAAACTAACTTCAGGGCTAATGCTACTCACAGCCATTGATGATGGAGAAAGCCAAAGAGTTTTCAACCATAGTAGTTGTTGACCATGGCTCTGACCACAGCTGCCTGGGAGAGAGGCAGGCAGCTCATTCAAACTGAGTCAAATGAATTTGCCTTCTCTTTTTGAAGACACACTCAATCTATGGACAACCCAAACAGCAATCACACCAGAGTTATATGAGTATACTCAGAAGTCATAGCTGACTTGATGAATATATACGTGATGACAAATAAGCCAAAAAGCCTAGGCCAAAGATGGCAAGATCATGAGTGAGGTACACAAAGAGAAGCCCATATTATGTACTGAATTGGAGAGGCAGAAAGGAGAGGCAGAGAGATAGAGACCTGAAGGTATTTCCTACAGGGAGTTCTATGAGACTCTCTTCTTCTTCTAGTACATTCCTTCATACTGGGCTACTTGAAGTCATACTAACATGGGTGGTCAGGCTCACAAAAGCAATTCTAGCCACTAACTGCTCTGGACCTAAAACAGTTAATACACCTTCTGTTCTTTTCAGAACTGATTCTGCATGTGGGCAGGACTGAGGCTGAAAATGAAAGGCACTGTCTCTCCTTCCAGGATGCTCTAGAGCAAACCAGTTGCATCCAGTACAACACACCCCCCACCTACCAACCAAATTTTTCCACCACCCCAGCATTAGCCAGTAACTCCCAGCACTTTGTGAGTATCATTTAGCACTGAGGAAATGCTTTCAATTGTACTTTTTAAGAGCCTGTCCTCTTGTTATTTGTTCATGGGTCTCTTCCCAGTTGCCTGAGGACTTCTTGAAATCAAGCAGTGTGCTCCATTCAATTCTATAATCCCTTTGGTACTATGCATCTGAAATATCTGATATCTACAGAATAAGTGAATAATTGAGTAAGAAAACCTCAAGTTCTCAACCTATGCTGTTACTAACTAGCTGTGTCACCTTAGGCAAATCAATAAACTCCTCTGGCTTTTGGTTCTCTGATAAAGAAAGTAAAGAAATTAAGCTATGACATCTTTTATGTCCTTTTAAGCTTTGTCTCAATGTACTCTCCTTATATTCTGGCAAAGCTATGAACTACTTATAGAAGAAAAACCAAAGCCCTAGTGTCAGTCACCTCAAAGTAGTACCTAAATTAGGCTGTGATCTGTCCATCTGTTATTTTGGAGATCAGTCATGTGCCTTTTTCAGAGCAATGATCCTGTCACCACCTCTTCTCCCTGGAGGCCGCCTGGTGTCCCATTTCAATCTCATCTTGTGTAGCAGGCTGATGTTTGATCTTCAGTTCACATTTGTTCCCGCTCTTATCACTCTTGGGAAGCTGCATTAACCTCTCCTAATACCGTCAAAGGTCTTTAATGCCTACCTTTCAACATACTGTGTGTCATCTTGTAGACACCACTGAATGTTAGTTTAGCATTGCCCAGGGACATCTCAGACCTAGTGAATGACAAATGAACAGTGAACTGAAATTTCTTCCTTTTAACTGCTCTCAAAATAGAACTTCCAGATCACAAAGTTGGCTGCCCTTTAGGTTAAGGGATTCCTGAATATAATTTCTTCATATCCCTGTCCCCAGAACCAAGGGCAAGTAGATGTAATGGGAATAACACTGACCTAAGAGCAGGGCACCTACTGTAGTCTTAGTTCTGCCACTAACCAGCTTAAGTCTATATTATACTACAAGACACTCAATGTCATTTATTCCGAGATACTATATGCAGATTTTCCAAGTTTGTCTCACAGAGCCCGTGCTTAAACATGCCTAAACTAGGTAGACTCAGGTAGTGTCGCAGTTTGCTATGAGAAGCTCTGATTGGATAACATAGTAAGACCCAGAGTTTCCAATGAGTGATTGTTTAAACTGAAATCTCTGACACAGCTTCTCTAAAGTGTGCTCCACAGAGCTCTATCCTGACAACTAAGTTCACAAACTCATCCTAGAAAAAGTGCTACATACATCATTGCTGAAGACCACTGTGGTCACCTTTAAAGTACTCCCAGTGGGAAGTTATGTACTGATGCCAGCACGTAGCCCACCATTCAAAGAAATTTTAAAACTCTTTTTCTGGAATGACCATCAGAGCAGTCATTGTATGACACACAAAAACATGCTACAACAATAATGAACACCATTCAACAAGACATTGCTACATGTTGACACAAATGCAGCTGTGAGACACTGATATACCAAAGTAATCAAACCTTACCAAGTTGTTTGTACAGTCCTGCCAACGTAAGCACATGGTGGCAAGTTCACAAACTGAATTGTCAAACTTTATATGATGACAGCTCTGATGGTTGTTCCAGAAAAAGAGTTCTAAAATTGCTTTGAAGGGTTGAATAAGTGCTGGCATCTGCACATAGCTTCCCAAGGGGAGTACATCAAAGGTGATTGTAGTGATATTCAGAAATTAGATGTTTAGCACTTTTTCTAGGATGACTTTGTGAACTTAGTTGTTGGTCCTACCTAAAGCAGGACTCTGTGTTGTGGTGCATCTTGTCATATACCACCTGGATCCTACTCCTGGGCTGAGGCACTTAAGCTGCCACCTCCCCAGAACTTGCCCTCCACTAAATAGAGCTGCCTCATTCAAGGCCACACTCCTTTGCCAAGAAAGCCAGTGTTTGATGGTCCTCATGCAGTGACCATGGGGGATGTTGTGGCCACAATAAAGGCCCAGCTGCCCCCCAGCTGCCTAAAGGCCCAGCTGCCTCATCCCAATCTGGAACAACTCTCAAGGCCATCTCCTCCTACTCCCCGCCCTCCCAGAGCACCATGTCAGATAGGACAAGTTTGGCTTCTCCATTGACCCAGTCCTGCTTCTTTTAATAGATTTTGATTCCAATGAGCTTCCTGCACATAAATCCCAGATTCTCAGAGTCTGCTTCTAGAGAAACATGGTCTGTTACATGTGGTCAAATAAATACAACCACTGGTCACATCTTCCTAATCTATATTAGTATACTCATTGGGATGGGGTACAGTCCAAATGCTTGTGACTCAGCAATAAATGGAACCAGGTTTGAAACTAGTGCATGACACATACACGTAATAGCAAGTTCCTCAGTGTCTCCAAACCCCTGTTTTCTCATCTGAAAAATCCAGGTATTCATAGCACACACCTCCAAGAGTTTGGAAATAGAACTGGAGACTGAGATTGTGGAGCAGAGGTTTCTCACCACTTACACGTTCTGCAGGCTCTTAAATAGCCTGTAAAAAATGGGTGGGAAGTGGTAACAATGACCAGGAAGTAATCAGTGCTGGTTAGTCCGTAGAGGCCACAGTACAAAATATGACACAATATTTAGACAATTTCACCCCACTGCCATCAGCATGAATTAAAGAGGCCTCTAGGCTGATTTTAGTCAAGACCTCAAGGAAGACAGGTACAGGGAGTTTCTAACCCCAAAGAAACCCTACTTACTGGTGGGGCTAGAGGCTTCCTTGTACACACCACAGAGAGTGTGGCCAAGGTATCAGGCCATAGCTGAGAGCACTCTGTCCGTGTCATCCCTGAAAATCTTCTGACTAGGTCCCGCCTTAAACCCCCAACAGCTAAGGGAATTAGAGGCCAACCAAGTGAGGTCAAGGCCTGGAATAAAATGCATGATGGAGTGGTAGGATGCAGCAGCCTCTGCAAAGCACCAGAGAGGGCTGGCAGGGCCTTGGGTGCATTCAGCAACATGTGGTCCACAGACCACACTTCTCATCTACCTGTCTTTGATTCACAGCATCAAATGCAGAGGAAGAAGTTGGATCATGTTGTAGCTCCAGGGATTAAAATCTCAGTATTTCCCCACCTTTCTCTTAGAGAGAAGTCTTACTACTTGAGCCATCATTTAAGGATACTTCATGCTGTTTACCTAGAATCAATTGTGCACTCATAAGGACACTTTTTTTTAAAGAAAAGGTACCACTTCCATCAGATTTTCAGAGTGATCCCCCAACGCTGACAAGTACTGCATGATATAGAAGTGAAAAACAAATTAGTTCATTAATTCAGTGACAATGGTATCTTCCTTGCTGACATTCTCGCCCAACCCTTTATATTTTTTCCTTTTTACTTTCAAGAATGCCAGAATCCTAACGCCATTTCTCTCCACCCCCTGATGTTTTGAAATAATCTGGTTTATGCTTCTCCTTCTTCATGCATCTCCCGCCACATCTATTTGCCCAGTGATGTGGGCTGCGCTTGTCAATAATGGCACTTAGAGTTCAGAGTAATGATCTTGGCTCGCCTCTCCCATCTGTTATTTCCATATACCTGACGTCTTCATAGTAGCTTTTCACGGAATAACAAGATCCTCGTTTACAAAACCATCCTTCTCTCTCTAAACACTTAATATTTAAACTGTTTGGGCTGATCTTTATGGAGCTCCTGAAACATCATGACTAAAGCTATCATTCCGACTCTTTATAATAATCACCACTCAATTTCTGGCCAAGGCTGATCTCTGGCAAGCCTTTGGTCAGGACTGTATATTCAAAGGACTCGCTGTTGTCTTCTCTTTTAGATGCCGGTTCTGGTTGGGATAGTTGATTTCTCTCATTTGCAAAGTCATTTCCACCATCGCAGGTAGTATATCACCCTCACATGAGCTCAGGGCAGCCCTTCCAAGAGACCCCAAAGCAACCCCAGCTCCTAGGGAGTAGGTGGGAGCTGGCAAGTAGCATCTTGGGGATACCAGGCCATTGTCCAGTTAAACTCTGACTCAGCACAGCCTTGAGACCTACAGGCACCCATCAATAATGTAAACACAGGAAGGCAGGGACAGAACTCAAGACTGAGCAGTGGGAAACAGAAGAAATTAGCCTCTACTGTTGGTTTGGATTCTATAGAGTTGAAAGGGCAGGGCTGGAATCTAGAGAGAGTGAACAATACCACCACTTGGTAAAGTAATCATAATTTCGAACATTATTACGCACTTCTATATGTCAGATACCGTGTAAGTACTTTATGGATGGACATCATTTAATCCCCATAACAATCCTATGAGGTAGATACTATCATTTTCCCATTTTCCAGATGAGTAAACTTAGGCATAAAGATGAATTCAAACATGATCCAGCTGGTACCTAGATCCAAGGGGCACTGATCCAGTGGGTGGAGGCTGGCAAAGGAGTCATAAGGCATTGACAACACAGAAAGTTGCAAGGATCGGGATTTAAGATTTGAAGCTGGCTGCCAGGCAGAGGTTGAGCATAAAGATTTAAAACTCTAGGATAGATGGAGAGAAAAGAGGTAGATAATGGTTTGGGTTTCAGGCAATGGAGAGACTGGAGAATGAGAACGGAGCCAGGACTAATTTCTGAGAGGGCACGGAGAGGTCAGGCCTGGCCATGGGAACTGGAGCAGCAGATTGGGCTGGGTGGGGGGTGAGGACTGTGGCTCTGTGTGTCTGTGGGTGCCCAGGGTAGGCCCCAGTGCAGGCAGAACAGACATTGGTTGGGAGCCACGGGAGACTGAGGTCCCATGAAAAGGCTCAACTCTACCTTACCTGCTCAGGAACTGCATGGACCCTGAGCCTGCAGAGTGGATCAGAGCATGCTTTTTATTGGCAGACAAAACCCAGGACATCTCAGGGTTCCCTCCCAGGAAGGTTAGAACTGGCAAGAGCTGCAACATGACCTAACTGCTGCCTCTGCATTTCATGCTATGAATCAAAGAGAGGCAGATGAGAAGGGTGGTCTATGGCCCACAGGTCTCTGAGTGCACCCAGCACCCCACCAGCCCTCTCTGGTGCTTTGCAAAGGCCGCTGCTTCCTAGTAACCCATTGTGCATTTGATTCCAGGCCCTGACCTCACCTGGTTGGTCCCTAATTCCTGTAGCTGCTGAGGTGGGACTTATTCTGAAAAATGTGCTTCTTAAGAGCACACCCTTGAATACAGAAAGGCCCTTAAGGGCCAAAGGCATGGTACTTTAGTCCTGAAGTTTCAGGCAGGGAACAGAACACCATTGTGAGGAAATTTTCCAAGGACCCAGGCATGCTTTTGTGGATGGAGTCTGCTTTGAATGTTCTGAGAAAGAAAAAGTGTCCACGCATGCCCTTGCTAACTTATGGTAGGAAGTGGGGTCATTACAAAGAGAGGGGCCTCTGAGGCCCCACAGCACGAAGCCACTCAGGGCAGTTGGTATCTTGTCCTTTACCACATGGGTGGGATTAAATGCACTGTTCGGTCAGTCTGTGAACATTCCTGAGTCTCTATGACGTCCCCGTGTATGTTACATATGTCTCCTCTGATTCTCATGCCATCTGACACCATTCAGTCAAGAAGGGTCCTTGGCTAAGGCCCATGGCTCATTTTCAAGGCTGGCAAGGAAGGAGGGCTGGAGGGAGGAGCCAGATTCCCCTCTGTGCTCATGCTTGAAGCAGCAGCAGATAAACGTGTGTGGAGGCTCCCTGTCACGTGGGGTCCCTAAAGAAGGCAAAGGCCAGTCCTGCTTGTGCTCACTCAGGGATCTTTCTTAGCTCTGGTGCCTGTGGAAACGTGGAAATAAGCAGTACAACATCTTTAGCCCAAATCGGAGGAGGAAACATTCACCAAGTTTCTAGAGATAATCCCTATGGTGGTTTGAAAACATGTCTGAAAGTCTTTCTTAGTTCTCCCATCAAAGAGATGGGGTTCTCCCTTTAATTTCTCTCCCCTTAAATATAGGTTGTCTATATACCTGTCTACCAAATAAAAGGCAGCAGAGGTCACTCTATGTAGCTTCTTCCCAGGCTGGAGTTGAAAAGCCAATGCACTTTCTACTTGGCTTTCTGTCTTTCAAGGATAAATGTGTCCCCAAAGCCATATGTAGAGGCCACGGTCTAGGTGTCCAGCACACAGCACAGGTGAGACCCAAATAAGGTCTAACAGCTATCAAAAGTCATTAGTCAGTGAGTGAGGAGCCTTCAGACCATCCTAGACCCCAAGCTTCCAGCCACCAGGGAGACACCACATGGGGCAGAAATGAACTATTCCTGCCACGCCTTGCACACAAAATAGACTTATGAGCAAAGTAGATATTATTCCAGTCACTAAGTTTAGGGCTGGTTGGGTGCCTAGCAATAGATAACTGGAAAAACATATTCCATTTCTACCCGGTACTATGTTACTATATGAGCTCTGCCCCATAATAGAGAGACAAGCAAGTGAAACAGAATATGCTGGCAGGCAAGCCTCTGGCATTGCTCTTCAAGGATCACACCCTGCATTCTGATCTTGTGGGGGGTTTGGCATCTTATAATCTACAACATGACTATTAAGCTCTAAAAAGGCACCATGCCACTTTCAAACTGCCTATGTTAGCCTTATAATGAATGGCATTTGCACGTCCAAATTAAGTGAGCATCCAAATCACACAAATCTTGCTTATCAGATAGGGAAAGGGGTCGATTCTTTATTGATTATAAGGTACTGTAAAATGTAAAAGCAGGTAAACAGTATTCCTACCTCCAAATCATTCTCTCTTTAAATTAGGAGAAAACAGGTTAGTATAACTCTAGAAAAAGACTTCTATTTAACTTAGCCTTAGAGAGGACTGAATTCATTGCCAAGGTAGAAGAGAAGGAGAAAGGACCAACCAAGGCTTTTATGTCCTCTGCTTCTTAACAATTGCAATTAACCCTGCAATTAGTCCCAAATACCATGGGATGTATTTATTTCCCTGCATATGCTTCACTGTTGTTCTCATTCTGAAGAGCCAGCAAAGAAGGAAGGGGAAGTCAGAGGGGAGTTCTGGCAATTCAGAAGCATTCAGTGGGTTCCTGAAAAAAAGTTTAAAGACATTGATAGTGCAACCACTCAGAACTGTGTTTACCACCTGCTCCTCCCTGCACACTAGCAATTCTTTTGTGATGATGCCTTGCCCATTCTCTGAACACTGACATCTTTCCCCTTGACCTTTTTTGGAGTAATTAATACATTGTTCTCAAGCTTCTATTGGTCTAAACATGTGCACTTCCAACATGGAGATGATAATGTCCTCTTCATCTCTTGTCTCCAGCATCTAGCATGGATTCCCGCCCTGAGCAGGCAGGAAGTTAAACTTTGAAATAAAAACCAAAAAACAAAAATGAATGGATGGAAGAATGAGTGAATGAATAAATGAACAGATGAATGCAAATTAAACTTCAAACCATGTACAGATTGAAGCACAGTGTGGTTCCATTATAATCCCACAGAAATGGTATTTAATTGAAAGTTTCATTTAGGATTTGAATTGGGTCACGATATAGTTTTGATAAGAAACTTTCAGAGAGGAAGAAGGAAGAAATTAGAATAACTGGGATTAAGTTATTCTACACCGTCATATTAAATACAATTTTCTAAAGCAAAGGGGAGTTTAAAGAGTAGAGTCCTCCTGGATCTTGAAGACCAAAGATTTCGAGAAGGTTCAGAATGAGAGCAACAATGAAACATGCACAGGAAAGCAGAAAATATACAAGATACCATTGACAAATTAATTGGAACAGAGCTACATGCCTGGACCTATTTCTGCATTTGTGGATTTCTGCAATTCAAGGAGGTAACTGACAAGGATTCTTTTCTTGAGCAAGCTTTAGTTAGCTTCCTCTGAGTCTTCTTCTCACCCTTGGCCTGCCAGCCAGCTTAGTAATAATCCTCCACTCTTGCTACCTAATCAAGTTCCTCTGGGTAACTTTTCTTCTATTGATTCCCTCATCCTGCCCCTCGTCTATCAATCTTTAGCTGTTCCTGTTAAATTCATGGTTGAGCTCAATCTCAATTCCCTGTCGCAATAGTCTTGACTCCTCATGCAGTACTCATGAATAAAGACTTTCTTGCCCATTTAAGCCTGCTTAGTACAATTCCATCTGGGCACAAGCCAGAATGTTAAGCAGAACAGTGGTCAGGAAATCACATGTATTCCCTGTCAGTCTAGGCTTGTCCACCTACTCGCCAGCACCAGAAAGTATCTGGCTTTAGATACCCCGAATGGCATTTCAGCAAAGAGCCAAGGAGACCAACAGGCAGGGATCTGATTCCCTCCTCTTTCTGTTACCTCATATACGCTTCAGCATGTGTGATGTAACCTCCCTGAGCTTCTATTTTCTCACCTGTAAACTAGGAATAATGATAGTGCAACCAGCTTCATGAACAAATTTCTGTGACCTCTGTATGTTTTTTGAATAATCCTTTCCCTTAATTAACTTCTTGATTTTTTTGAGTTGTCTCCCAGAATTGTTGGATCTTCTGTAAGACAAAGGAGTTGAGATTCTAAAGGCCCCTGGGCAAACTTCTGAGACCAAGACACAATCCCCCACCAGTTGCAGCCATTGCTGGAGTGGCCCCTGTCAGTTACACCACAACTTCCCCCGAGGCATGTGACCTCTCCTTCAAAAGCCCATGATCTCTGTTCCTTCATCAGAGAGACTGATTTGAGGCAGCTTCCCCTGACAAGACGTCTTTCACATTATATTAAATTCCTTCCTTCCTTGGCAATCCTCATTGTCTCAATAATTAGATCTTTGTGCAATGAGCGACTGGGCCCAGGCTCAAACCCCCTTGTAGTTTCAGTAACAATAGTACTTACCTCCACAGAACTTTTATGAGAATAAAATGAGTATTTGTAAAAAGACTTAGAACATTATCCTACACATATCAGGGCTACATTTTTAATTAGTTATCTCTTCACACTGCTTATCTTTAAGGAGTGGAATGAGATATGGGGAAAGGGGCAGATTATATTCTTCTCTGTTAATTCATTGTTATAATGAGCATGTATAACTTTATAATTAGCAAGGATGGAAGGAAAGAAGGAAGGATGGAGAGAAGGGAGGGAGGCGGGGAGGAAAGGAGAAAGGGAGGGAGGAAGGAAGGAAAGGATGAAAGAGGGAAGGAAGGAAGAAAGACAATTTTAACCTCATTCCTTGCACAGAGGCCCTAAGCTGCTCCACAAAGACACATCACTTTCCACTTGTCCTTTGACCAGAGAGGAAGTCAGTTCTATCTGAATTGATGTTCCAGCCCTTAACTGAATTTGGTGACTGTCTGAATGATGGTCCACAGTCTTACTTCCTCATAAATCAAGAGCAAGGGAATAATTTTAACAGTGCATAAACAGAAAATATGAAAATTAATGTTTGCAGGAACCTTATTTAATTTTGCTGTGAACCGATTTCCATGACATTTATGCTGTTTGTTTTGTGCAGTCGTTATGTGGGCTTCCCCCACCCCTTCTTTTTATTTTGTTTTCTGTTTTCTTTTTCCTATTGGCTCAGTTTCAGAGAGGCTAGTTATCTGCACATTCATCTCTAAAAATGACCTTCCTTTCTTGAAATGCGTGTCCTTCTGTTTGTAATAAAAGGTCATAAACTTGTCAGGCCCATCAAAACCATTACTATGGCAATGCACTACAGGATTGTGATTATTAACCTCTGGATAAACAGGCAGGCAGGGAAGATGGATGGAGAGGGATAAGGCTTGTGTTTATACACATTTATCTTTGGTAATTAGCCATCTGGGGGAAACCGCAAATACAGGCAACAGAAATTGATTTATCTTCAAATAATAAGTTTTGCTTTACAACAAGGTCTAAAAGTGGATCTTCTCAAGTGCTAATTTTGCATGTCACTTGCATGCTTTAAGGATGAAAGTAGTAATTACCGGGGCTTTCATATGCAAAAGTAAGGTGCTTGGAGGAGCTGCTGGCTTCATCCACAAGAAAAAAAGATGTGTTTCCCCCAGGCCTTTCCAGGTCCTAAAGGTTTGTCACTAGAGAGCTGTATCTCCCCCTAGAGGTGCCAGTCCATTCATAAGAGGTCAGCTGCAGACAGGTGAAGCCTGGACTGGGGAGTCACAGGCTCCATGAAGGCTCCTGTAGGCTTGAGCTGATCTTTCCCCGCCAAGGCTAAGTTTCAGGGTCATGAGGGGACCTACCCACCCACTCGATGGCACAGCCAACATTAAAACCCAGAGGCAGGGTTCTTTATTACCAAGGTAGGGATGGAGGGATCAAGGAACTGTGTGCCTCATTTCGAACACTGTCTTGGGGCCTAAGGGATGAGTAGTTGTGTTTGCAAGCTGGCCAAAGGCCCTTCTGTTCCTGAGGACACAGCCCCAGTCAAGAGGGATTTGTCCGGGTAATTCTACTTCTCCTTTATATTTTACCCTCAGGGACGTGCCCGCTTTTAACAAGCTGTAGTTCAAAATCATCCATCCAGGCTCCCACATGGCTCCCTCCGAATTTATTCAAAGACAAAGGAAAACAGAGTGAGACGCACTAAAGAGGCCCCGCCGACATCCATCTGCTGCAGCTGAGCGTTCTCCCATTAAACCCTTCTCATAAATAGCACTGGATCCCGCGGTCTGTTGCCAAATGTTTTTTGAACTGTTTTTATTAATAACAAATTAGAATTAGTTGCTGTCTGAAACATGCCCTGCATGTTTCCACCTGTGAACCTCTTTGGCAAAGGATAGAGCTGCCCTACACCCAACACCTGTCCTCTGCAGGCTAACTGTCATGCAAAACCCAGTCCCAAAGAATCCAGCCCTTGCAAGCCTTTCCTGACCACAAGGGAGCTGATCCAAGTGGTAGCACAGTTAATGTGAGAGGGTTGGCTTTACCTCCTAGTGCCAGGTGCAACTCTGCCACCGCCAGTATTAGGAGTGTGACCTTGAGCAAGTGAGCTAGCCTCTCTAGTCCTTATTTTGCCAAAGTAAAATGGAGGTGTTAACTGTTCCTATCTCATATGGCTGTTGTAGGCAGTGCAAAAGATTATGCATAGGGCTGCTCCGAACCTTGATTATGAAAATAATATATTTTAAGAAGAGATAAAATACTTATCTCGGGCTCTCAGGCAGCACATTGCACTTAGGAGGCAATAAATGTCAGGTTTTAAAATATTTTGGGTGGCCTAGTGCTTATGACCATGTGGTTGCATTCTTACCATAGCTAGACTCACAGCTCCCAATCTATAAAGGAACATCTTCCAAAGTCACTCCTGATCTTATTATAATAGCTATAACATATCTTGCTCTAGGTGAGCAGAACCAGGCTGGAATGGGGACTAATTGCCTCCTCCCCTGAAGACTTAATCCGTTCTCCCTTTCTTCTTTGAGTAATAGAAACATTGATTCTAGCAGGACTCTGGCTGCCCAATATCAGACCACAATTCCCAGCTAGGGCTCTGTTAGCAAATTCTCCACAGTGAAATGTGAACAGAGGTTCTCAGTCACTCAAAAGGGAAGTATTTTCCTTTGCAGACTCTCTCCCCTTCCAGGGACTGGAGCCTGGTGATGCAGCTGTGGGCATGCTGGTAAGTGTGACATGTCAGGGGGATTGCACAGCTTCAGGGAGGAGTCTCAGAGTGCATACAGCCTCATGGAGCAGAGCCCCTTGTTCGATCCCTCCACTCATACCTAGTGTCTTTGTTGCCCCAGGCCAAAGTGCTGTGGTGTCATAGCTCACAGTGACCTCAAACTCCTGGGCTGAAGCAATCCTCTTGCCTCAGTCTCCCTAAGTACCTGTAACTACTGGTGTGCACCACCATGTCCAGCTAGTGTTTCTATTTTTAGTAGAGACAGGGTCTCACTCTTCCTCAGCTCAAGCAGTCCACCTGCCTCAGCCTCCCAGTGCACTAGGATCACAGATATGAGCCACCTTGCCCTGACTCCTGATTATTCCTTGAGAGAAAAACTCATTTCAATCTTATTTAAGTCATGGTAGTTCAGGGATTCTTTGTTACAAAGCTGAGTTGGTGTTCTGACTACTACATGAACAAGGATGGGGAGCAGAAGTAATAGTGTGAGCCAGTGTCTTTGTCCTTCCACCTCTGTCAATTCTCCTGGATGAAATGTTCTTCCATTATTCACTTCTCCTTTCACCATCCAACTATCCTTCACCCTTCACTGCATTATTTGATTGTATCACTCAGTTAATTTTATTCAACAATGTCTTTCTGTTTACGCACAAACATTTCTTTTTCATCATCTTCCTTCTCCCCCTACCTTTCCTAGCTCTTGGTACTGAGCTTACAAGTCAGTTTCTCTGGCTCATTTGCTGTTTCTTTCTTCTTTCATCTTCTCCTTCACACCTACACAAACCGTCTTGTCTTTTTCCATCAAACTATCTTTTTTTTTTAGCTCTCTCATTCTTTATTTACAAAACAAAACCAAAGCCAATAAAGGTTTTTTTTAAAAAAGCAAAGTTGGCAGGTGGGTAGTGTAGCTATAATGTGAAAACAGAGAGCTGTCTATACAGTGCACATCAATAGCTGATGTACTTGTATTGGCAAAGGGTGTTGGAAGACCTGCCAATGATACTTTTCAGCTGACATATCAGGGGCCACAAAGAGAGGCAGACTCCAGTCCACCGCCACAGAACATGCTAGATGGGTAAGAATTAAAATTAAAAATCTAGGTTTTTTTACTTTCTCATCAAGTTCTGTTTCTACTAGCTTACACTACGCCTACATTAAGACAGCTTGAAGAAATACAGATGGCTTCTTCAAATTCTATGTTCTCCACAATTGAGAATTTCTTCCCCCTAAGGCAGAAGTCAAACCATAACTTGTTCTATATTTTGGCTGGAACAAGTCTCAAAACTGCTGGTTGAGCCCACTACAAATTTGGCAGGGGCATCATTGCCACTCAGAATATCCATTTGCCTTTTTGATCCCAACCTTGACCATTTCCCCAACCAGAATGTGTAATAAATTCTTTGAGAGCTCCTTAACCATCCATAGGCTTTAGCACAGTTCTGAGAAAATGATACAAACTCAATAAATACTAAACTGATTTTAGTTAGCATTTTCTTTTCCTTAAATCATAGCTGTGTACATTAATGCAATCATGGGGTACAATGTGCTGGTTTTATGTACAATTTAAAATATTTTCATCAAATTGGTTAACATAGCCTTCACTGCATTTTCTTAGTTATTGTGTTAAGACATTTATATTCTACACCTAGTAAATTTAACACGTACCCTTGTAAGATGCACCATAGGTGTGGTCCCATTGATTACCCTCCCTCCACCCATTCCTCCTCCCCTCCCCTCCTTCTCTCCTTTTCCCATATTCTTGGGCTATAATTGGGTTATAGCTTTCATATGAAAGCTATAAATTGGTTTTATACTAGGGCTGAGTACATTGGATACTTTTTCTTCCATTCTTGATATACTTTGATAAGAAGAATATGTTCCAGCTCCATCCATGTAAACATGAAAGAAGTAAAGTCTCCATCTTTCTTTAAGGCTGCATAATATTCCATGGTATACATGTACCTCAATTTATTAATCCATTCGTGGGTCAATGGGCACTTGGGCTGCTTCCATGATTTGGCAATTATGAATTGGGCTGCAGTAAACATTCTGGTACAAATATCTGTTATAATGTGATTTTTGGTCTTCTGGGTATATACCTAGTAGAGGAATTACAGGATCAAATGGCAAGTCTATTTTTAGAGCCCTAAGTGTTCTTCAAACATCTTTCCAAAAGGAATGTATTAGATTAAATTACCGGGGTAAATGTCCCTTGGTTTGTTGTTACAACCTCCTCACCCACTCCCATTTCAGTTTGCCTGTCCTCCCCTGCCAAGGCCCTTCCAGTTCCCATTTTCTGCTGACTATGATACTCAGCAAGTTCTCTTTTCCCCTGACTTATGAACCATTCACCATTGATGCTGTGTGACTCAACACTTAATACATGGCAGAGAATTGTTGGCCAGACTCTTCGAATAGCCCCTGGGGTGGAACATCAACATTATGAAGTGCCCCAGATGTGAGGGACCCTTTCCTCAGGGCAGTGTCCCTTCTTCTTTTCACCTGCTCCACACAGGGCGAATTCTAAGCCCAGACAAGTGCAGAGATTCTCACCCATCATCTCTGCTCCAAGAGCTAAGCTGAACTGAGTGCTCCCCAGTGCCCAGAATGCCACACAGTCCATGCTGTGTCATATTTGTAACCAGAATCTTCCTGCTTATATTAATCCTATATGAAGTATTCTCCAAGAATGTCTCCAAGGCATGTTTCTCTATTTATAGGGATGTTCTTTATGACATTTTGAATGGCAGAAGAATATGCCACCTCAAAATATGCCATTTTGGTATAAGAATTATGCTGAGCTGAACGCAACTGAGAAGAAACAGATGCAGTAGTCCCACCTGATCCACAGCTTCCTACAGTTCCAGTTGCCTGTGTTGAAGGTCAAAATATTAAAAGGAAATTTTCAGAAATAAGCAAGTTAAGTAAAGTTGTAAATTGCATATAGTGATGAAATCTCATGCTGCCCTGCTCTATCCAGACTGTAGCGTGAATTGCCCTTGTGTCCAGCACAGCTGCACCATCTATGCCACCTGCTCATTAGTTACTTCGTAGCCATCTCAGTATTCAGATCAACTGTGATGCTATCACAAAGCTTGTGTTCAAGCAGCCCTTATTTTACTTGATAATGACCTCCAAGTGCATTGTGCCGTGCATAATTTAGAAATTAAACTTTATAGAACCTACGTAAGTTTAGGAAAAGACATAGTATGTGTAGGGTTTGATGCTATTTGTGGCTTCAGACAACCACTGGGGGGTCTTAGAATGTATCCCTCGTGCATAAGGGAGGACTGTTCTCCAAGAGCTCTTTGCCCTGTCCCTGTTTGTCTAAGAATAGGGTCTAAATTTGTAAAGATACCCCTTGCCTCTCTCTACCGGAAAGGATAGAAATTAATCTCTGGTGACAACTCTAGATCTTTATCAGCCTACAGGCTGCACCAGAGGAAATGCCATTTTGCATTTGTGTCCCATTGGTCTCTGTGTCATTCATTTAGCTATTGTGTCTTGGCTCTAAATCCTCCTTCTAATCCCTGTCTGGTCATACCTGGGAGAGGAGACTGCAGACCTCTTTCTGCTCTATGAACAGGCTCCCTGGTCTCTGTGTCATTCATAGCAAGTTCGCAACTTTTTGCGAACAAAGCTAAGCTGCGTGGTCTCCAGGACCTTGCCAGGGGCCAGCTATGCCGCTGGGGCAGGTGCATCATTTTGCTGGGAGTCAGCAGATTCCTCTTAACATGTATTAGACTCGCCCACATTGTAGGGATGGCCTAATGACCTAGACTGTTTGCCCCCCCTTCTCTCTGTGTCTTTATATCTCTATTTCTGTCTCCCCTATGTTCTCATTTATCTAAATAAAACAAATTACTTGAGGCAACTCTGATGTCCCCACCACTCCTGCCTCATGTTCTTCCATAGCGTCCTCCATGAGCAGAGATTAACAAGCGCCACACTGGTGGAACACTAGGTGGTTTGCAGAGTCCTATCCCGAGCACCACAACGTGGAATTTAGAAAGGAGGGTTTAGAGCTAAGAGACCACAGCTTGATAATGGCACCCTTTGGAGTTTGGGGGAGGGGTAATTCCCAGACCTGGTCCCTCTCTTCCAGAGGATTCGTCAACGCTCCTTGAGATAAGAAAATGAAATGTGTGGGCACGTCATCTGCCTATAGGGAACACCAATTGTGAAAACCAGGCAGGTTGAACTTTGCCACGTCAAAGAGAAGCAGAGAATTAGAACCAAGGCATGTTAGACCAAAGGGTGCTGAACTTGCACAGGAACAAAATGCAAGGATCACAGACTTCGTCTGTGAAGGCCCATGGGCTGCTGGGGTCCCCTGACCCTGGTGAACAGACACAAATGAAAACTTCAGCCCCAAATATGAATCCGTTTCAGCACTAACATTCTGTAACTCTGTTTCTCTGTACTTTAGCACCTGGCCTGGAAGTAACTGACAGGTCTATAAATCTCCCTGAAGTTTCTATTCTTCCTCCAAGCAGATATAAATATTAAATGAAGCCTATTTATGTATAAAGTGAAGGACCAGGAGGGCTCTCTCTCAGCAATAGCTGGACATGATGTCAAATGGTTTAAAAAAAACAAAAAAGTAAAGAAAGTCAATTTCTTGGCAGGAAACTTCAGGACTTTTGAAGCAACACTACATGGTCTTTGGGGAAAGGAGGTGATCAGGGGCTATGAAAGGAGGGATTCACATTGCTTTACTTAATTGCTTTGCCTCAGGGTCAATGAACCAGCATCTGTGGAATATTTCTAAGGTACTAGGCAGGCGAGGGGGTAATGGAAGTGGAAGGCCTGATTTCTGTCCTTCAAGGGCATTATTCATCTAGCCCACTCATTCATTTAATAAGTATCTATTGTCCACTTGCTATCACCTAGGAACAGAGTGACTTAGGCATAGACACAGAGGGTGCAGTAGTACGTGACAATGACAATGTGTCTGTCACCCTGGAGCTTAGTAAGAAAGACAGGGGGCAGTGAATATACTCCAAGCAAATTCATACACTAATAATTTAATCAAAAGTGGAAAAATCTGATAAGTGACTAAAAGAAGACAAAATATGGGGCTGAGGAAGAACACAAGGAGAGGGTGAGAGTGGAGAGCTGCTTTCCATAAACCAGACAGCATCGGCTGAGGAAGAGCTATTTATTTATTTACCTGCCAGGTAGGGGTAGACATCAGGAGGGCTGCAGGCAGAGTTAACAACGCATGCACAGAGGCAGAGGAGAGAACTCGTTGGCCTGCGAGAGGACTTAAAGGAGGCGGGGAAGGCCAGAGCACCAGGAACAAGAGACAAGAGGAAATGAGGAAAATAAACCTGGAGATATAGTAGGCAGAGCCTGGATCATGCTGCTCCACTTTATATGTTAAGGAGATTACCCAGGCTGCTGGGGGAGAACAGATGGTAGAGGCAGGGCGATCAGGAAGGAGACTATGCCGTAAAAAAGATTATCGTAGCTTAGATTATGATAGAGATGGAGAGAATGAATGAATTAAAAATATATTTTGAAACAAATGATCTTGCCCATGGGCACAGCAGGGGAAAAAGAAACATCAGAGTCAATTACCGGGTGTCTTGGAGGACAGTGTTCAGCAGGAAGCTGTACACACACACGGTAATTAAGAAGAGATGGATCTGAGAGTTTAAGACAGCAAGGCAGGTGCTCCACACAGGTGGATAAGACACAATTTATTTCCAGCTGCATAGCAACCGAAGTGGGTGCTATCAGTTCCTAAATACCGAGGTGTCCAAGAATCATCTCATAAGGGGTATGAGATTTGGGTAAGACTTGAATGAGGGTTGGGGTTGGAATAATTCAGAAGGGAAGGGGAAGGTATTCCAGGCATGAACAAAAGCATAAAGAGGAGATGTGGAGTAACAAGTTTTTCAAGGATGCAGCCTTGAAGCAGCAGGCAGCAAGGAAGATGAACGTGGAAATGCTTTTCAGTGTCTCCCCTGCTTGGAGAAGCAGCTGCTTCCACTGAGCACCGCCCAGATCCCAGCACAGAGGAGGGTCACGGCCACTTCACCAACACTGCCTGTCTGGAGGCTTGACTGTGTCCTGGCATGTTGTCTACCCAGGACCCTCTGGGTAAGCTGAGAGACATCAAAGGCACAGAGAGGCAGAGGCGTCACTGCTGCCTGACATCTATGAGGAGTGCCAGGTGTTGTGGGGTCATCCTACAACTTGGGGTAGTCAATAATCAGAGCGCACTTAAATGCATGGCACTGGCTGGGCTCCCACTTGCTCCTTCTTCAGCAGACCCTGGGCCACCACCCACACTTGTCTCCTCTCCTGCATGTGGTTGCTGAAAGTCAGACTTTGAGTATCTGGATTCCTCTCTAGCTTCTCTGGCAGGGGGCAGCAGATCAATTCTATTCATCTGTGATATTTCTATGACCCATGAGCTAAGAAGGCTTCGGTTTAAATATTTAGATGATTGAATTTAAAAATCAAAAGAAAGTAATTTTTCATGACAAATTAAAATTAATATGAAATTCAAATTTCAGCATCCATAAATAAAGTTTTTTTGGAACACAGCCATGCTTATTCATTTACAAATGAGCGTGTCTGTTTTCACGATGTAATGATGATATAGTTGAGCACTTGCAAAGGAGACCATGTGGCCTACAAAGCCTGAAATACTTACTATCTGCTCCTTGACAGAAAAAAATTTGCCAACCTCTGTTTTAACCAATAGACAGCCCTGACTACAGAAAGGCAAGGTGCAAGAAATTGCAAAAAAACTACTAAGAGTATAGAATAAATGTTTTACTACAATGAATAAATAAGACGATGGTTATGTTAAGCAGTCTGATTTCAACATTGCACATTGTATATCAAATCAGCACATCATACCCCATAATCGTCCACAGTGATGATTTAATAAAAAAAAAAAAGTACATCAATTAATACTCCAAAATATTGTGGAAGGCCTTGAAAACCATGCTAAGAAGTTTGGATCTGACTTTATCTTCATTAAGGAACTATGCAAAGCTTTAAGCTGTTGAGTGACATCACACAGGGAACTTTAAATATGAAAATGTTGGTTTATGTGCAATTAATTTAACATGATGTCAGAAGGAGGAAATTATTTTAAAGCCATCTATTAGACTCAGAAGGATACATTTAAGATATTAATAAACATCAAAAATAAATATACATAATAGTAGTTATCATTAGGAAGAAAGAAAATTTATCCTGGAAGGGGCTGAAGGGAATATTCTGGGTATTGGAAGTACTCTGTATTTTGATCTGAATGGTGGTGACATGGGTGTTACTATAGATTAAAGATGACAGCACATTCTTTTCTGTGGCTTCCATTGAAAGGTGGCCTTAGTGACTTGCTTATGCATTAGAATTTGATGGCATTGATATTCTGGGACTTTTGAGACCTTGAGACTTCCAGCTGAGTCTCTTAAGATGACTGATGTGGAGAAAACCAATGTCAACAAAATCTGATTATTCTGACACTGCCATACTATTAGGAGGCCCAACCTAGCTATGTGGGGGACTCAGAAACTGAGAAAGAGATACACAAGAGCCCCAGTTTTTCTATCATCACAATACAAGTAACAGAGAAGTAAGGAAAGTTTTCAGATGCCTCTATCCCTGGCCACTACTTGATTGTATTTCAGTGAGAGATCACAAGACAGAACCACTTAACTGCATCCAATCAACCCACAGACATTTGAAAGAAAAAAAGAATGTGTTTTTAGCCACTAAGTTGTTTTTTTTTTTTGGGGGGGGGAGGTTTGTTATTTAGCAGTAGATAATCAGATAACCAGAGCAGGTACATACAAGTGAACATTACATGCTTTCTAAATGTATGTTAGAGTTTAATTAAAAATAAGTAGATAAATACAAATCATAAAAATAAGTAGATAAATACAAATCATACAAATTTAGAGTTTTACAGTCTCTATTTAGTTTGTTACAACCAGGAGCTTAATAAATTATCAGCAATAGGTATAGATTTTTCTATCAGAACAATGATAAACAAACAGATATTGAATCCTTGTATGAATGACATTTGTGACAGTGTTTGGGTTTCATGTCAGACCAGTGAAATGGATACTATTACTTTCTTTTGACAAATGAGGAAACTGCAGCAAAATTAAGTGAAAGAATTTGCCCAAGGTCACATCTCTGGGAAGTGACAGAACTCAAATTGAAACCAAAGTTAAATGACTCAAAAGTCCTTGCTCATTTCATGGTATTAAGTGGCCACCTATGAATTCCCTTACGGATAGAAATGAGTTTTAATAATTTCAAATGTTTCTTTTTTCTAATCAAGCCAAAGACTAATCAAACCAGTATAAGCATAGAGACACAATCCAGTTTATGGGGCAATTTGAATTCAAGAAATTAGACAAAGGAAATGACCTTGTTCTCTTCTCCAGTCATTACCTTCATATATAATTCTTGGCTCTCCTTTCTACATTCACTGGCAATATGTCACATCAATTTCCTTGCTTTCTAGTTATCTTCTGGGAAGAAAAGTCCAATTGAGTCGTATTTAAAACTACAATCTTGCATTCAATTCAAAGCTTGTCAGACTTCCCCTGCAGCTGGATCTGCTGGTTTCCTCTTCCTCATCTATCTTCATCTACGGTTTGGGTGGGATTGAAGATGAAGTAGTAGAGAGTTGTAGAAAAAGAGCAGAAGTATTTTTACCTGCCTTGAGTGCTAACGTGTGATGTCATCTGTGAAGCGAGAGTGTTCTCATTGGCCTTCTCCTGGATCACACATGTGTGTGGTCTCCTTGGAAGACTCTACACCATCTCCACAATGCTGTCTGCATTCCATGACTCCTCCTTAGCTCATTTTCTTCTCTCTGAGAAGAAGACTAAAGCAGAAAATAAATGCAGAATGCAGAAGCTGCCGCACAGTGGGGATCTCAAGGACAGCATCCTTGAAATGCCCATTTGACTTTGAATGTTTACTTCTCTCTGACTCTGTTCAGCTTCCCACTGGCCTTTATTCACTAGCCATGATGCTAGAGGCCAGGACACCAGGATGCTGAGTGCAGATGCAGCATACTTGTTCCTTGGAGGACCAGAGCAGAGATCATGGCACTTACTGAACCATGTCCGGTTTCTCTGTCTGAGCACAACCAAGGTGATGACCCAACCTCCAGATGAGACATCTTTTCCATTCTCTTCTTCCACCTTAAATGTGGTTTCATACCATTATTTGATCTTTGATAAGCCAATTAAAAACATTCAGTGGGGAAAAGATTCCCTATTTAACAAATAGGGAACAAATGGTGCTGGGTGAACTGGCTGGCAACCTGTAGAAGACTGAAACTGGACCCACATCAACTAAGATAGCCTCTCATTGGATTAAAGATTTAAACTTAAGACTTGAAACTATAAAAATACTAGAAGAAAGTGCAGGAGAAACTCTTGAAGAAATCGGCCTGGGCAAATATTTTATGAGGACGACCCCCCGGGCAATTGAAGCAACATCAAAAATATACTACTGGGATCCGATCAAACTAAAAAGCTTCTGCACAGCCAAGAACACAGTAAGTAAAGCAAGCAGACAGCCCTGAGAAGGGGAGAAGATATTTGCAGGTTATGTCTCTGACAAGGGTTTAATAACCAGAATCCACAGAGAACTCAAACATATTAGCAACAAAAGAACAAGTGATCCCATCTCAGGATGGGTAATGGACCTGAAGAGAAACTTCTCCGAAGAAGACAGGCACATGGCCAATAGACACATGAAAAATGCTCATCACCCTTAATGATCAGAGAAATGCAAATTGAAACTACTTTGAGATATCACCTAACTCCAATAAGATTAGCCCACATTGCAAAATCCCAAAACCATAGATGTTGGCGTGGATGTGGAGAAAAGGGAACACTTCTACACTGCTGATGGAAATGCAAATTAATACGTTCCTTTTGGAAAGATGTTTGGAGAACACTTAGAGATCTACAAATAAACCTGCCATTCAATCCTACAATTCCTCTACTAGGTATATATCCAGAAAACCAAAAGTCACATTATAACAAAGATATATGTACCAGAATGTTTATTGCAGCCCAATTCATAATTGCTAAATCATGGAAGCAGCCCAAGTGCCCATCAACCCACGAATGGATTAATAAATTGTGGAATATGTACATCATGGAATATTATCCAGCCTTAAAGAAAGATGGAGACCTTACTTCTTACACGTTTACATGGATCCTTGGAATGCCCATTTGACTTTGGGCATGGATGGAGCTGAAACATATTCTTCTTAGCAAAGTATCTCAAGAATGGAAGAAAAAGTATCTAATGTACTCAGCCTTACTATGAAACCAATTTATAGTTTTCATATGAAAGCTATAACCCAATTATAGCTCAAGAAGAAGGGGCAAGGGGAGAGGGAGGGGAGGGGGGAGGATGGGTGGAGGAGGAATAATTGGTGGGACCACACCTATGGTACATCTTACAAGGGTACATGGGAATTTTACTAGGTGTAGAATATAAATGTCTTAACACAATAACTAAGAAAATGCCATGAAGGCTAGTTAACCAGTTTGAAGAAAATATTTCAAATTGGGTGGCGCCTGTGGCTCAGTGAGTAGGGCACTGGCCCCATATACCAGAGGTGGCAGGTTCAAACCTGGCCCTGGCCAAAAACTGCAAAAAAACAAAAAAAGAAAAGAAAATATTTCAAATTGTATACAAAACCAACACATTGTAACCCATGATTGCATTAATGTACACAGTTGTGATTTAATTTTTAAAAGGGGGGGGATGTGCTGTGTTTGACTTCTTCCTGTCTGTGGCCTCTTCCCAGGAGTTCCCTAATCCTGCTGAGGCCATAGCCTGACTCAGACCCCCGATGCAGGACTGGAGGAGCCTCACCTCCCAGCCAAGTCACCTCCACATTGATGGTCCATTAAGATACCCATGATGAGACCTAGAGTCAAGCAAAAAAGAAGAAAAGTGTATTGTAATCAGCAAGCTCCATTAAGAATGTAGGGAAATTCATAACACATTTTAGAAAGATTTATATATTCAAATGGTCTTTAAAATTCAGACTTTAGTTATCTAATTCAGTCGGGTACAATAAGTCTTTTCTTGGCCACCTGAAATAAATGAGGTGTCTCTACAGTTGGGAAAAAAATGTACACAGGTGCCAAGCTTTTGAATAAATTGTAAAGTCATTGGTTTTGCCCATGTAGAGGACATTTATTTTCTCTAGGCATTTCTGCTGAGTTTAAACCAAGTGCAAAGAAGGACTTAATTTGCAACTAAAAAATGTAAAAATTTTTAGTCAGACAGACCTCTCCAAAAATCACATTCTATTAAGGATATTAATATGCCCCCTTCAGGGAACCTCTAAAATCTTTAGTAGCATTCTCTGACTGCTGTCAAATACTCATTTTCCACACTTTTTCTTTAAGGGCTATTCTTGGATATGATTCTGACCAATGATTTTGAGAGGAGTGTTTGCTGTACTTTTTTCCCTGAGTGGAGATTAGAAACTGTACTGGGAAATGATATTGATTTATCCAAATGGATTTGTTTTGCAAGGTGAAAATAATCTTGTAATATCGCTGTGTAAATATGGATGAGCAATTGACCATATAATTAACTATCCATTCTTTTTGCTATATCTAGTTTGTTACTTGGTGCATCTGCCAGTAAATCTTCATTACAATTCAGTACATTGTATGATAGGCAACGAATTGTCAAGATGCTCCTTGTACATTTTCTTCAAAATCAGATAGTCACCAGGAAATAAAGAAGATATCTCTATATTCAAGAAGCAAGGATGTTATTGTGCCATCTTTCAAACAATGTGGCTTCCCTTCCAGGCATTGCAATGACATCTGACTATACCTGTCTCATACCTGTCTCTTCTTGCTTCGTGGCCTGTCCTGCCCAATCCCCTGACCAACATGAGTCACTTATGGACCAGAAAATCCCCTTCAAGCCAGGATAAAGGAGAAATAACAAAATGGAAATGACTTGTGTTTTGAAGTCAAACATATCTGAATTTAAACCTTGTGTTTCTACATTTTAACTGTGTGACTTTGGGCAATTCTAAGTATCTCCCAAAATAGGAGTTTAGTTCTCCTAATAGACTTGTGGTTCTAAACCCACTGGTAAAGTTAAATTGTGCCTTTATTTGAGATGTGAACATTAAGCACTTGATTGAAGGTGGCACCCATCAGTTTTCGCCAGTGATTATAAAATTAATGATTTTTCCATTTTAGTGAGTAAATACTTTGCAAAGGGATACTTTGAAACTATGTACCTATTTCATTCTTTAGTAAACTTACAGCCTAGTTTTACCATCCACTGTTAATTTTTAACTAGATCAGTCAGTACTTTGATGAGCTTCTACCTCATTTGTTCTTTTTCCATTTATTAGTTGGTTTTCTGCTCTGAGAAAGAGCTTTATCTTCCTGTGTGTTTGCTTGCTTGTTTATTGTCATTGTAGATGCATGATTTCTGATTTTACTCAATTTGATGCTCACATTGTTCCAGATTTGGCCGAAAAGAATTCCTCTAAGCTGGCGCCTATGTCTTTTTATGTGCCCCCACACACACATACTCTTTGAGAACTTTCACAATCTCTTGCACAACACAGTGTTGTGAATTCCTCTTGTTTCACTAAATATGAAATGTCTGATTTCAAATCAAAAGTTTAGTTTATTACATCTCAAACAAGAAGTACAATGAAGTATAATGAATCAAACCTAAACAATCAACACAGTTTTGCCATCTTAACTGCAGCTTGCTTATGCCAGCAGTGAAAAAGCCTGCAGAGTGAGTGGCCATGAAATCACAAAAGGCATTTTCTGCAGCTTGTTGACAATTGAAAATTTTTCCTTTCAAGAAGAGGTCCAAAGCCTTGGTGCAGTGACAGTCAGCTGATGCAAAGTCTGGTGAATATGGCGGATGACAGGGAGTTTCTAAGTCCAGCTTCTGTAGTTTGAGCAGTGTCATTTGTGCAACGTGGTCACAAGAGGATTGGCCTCTCTCTCCTGACCAATCTCAGCTGCTTAATCACAAGCATCCTTATCATGCCATCCATTTAGTTGCAGTAGACATTAATCTATTGACTAGGGCTTTTTTTTTTTTTTTTTTTTTTGAGATAGAGCTTCAAGCTGTCACCCTGGATAGAGTTCAGTGGCATCACAGCTCACAGCAATTCCTGGGCTCAAGCGAGTCTCCTGCCTCAGCTTCCCAAGTAGCTGGGACTACAGGCGCCCGCCACAACACCCGGCCATTTTTTGGTTGCAGCCGTCATTGTTGTTTGGCGGGCCCAGGCTGGATTCGAACCCACCAGCGCAGGTGTACATGACTGGCGCCTTAGCCCGCTGAGCCACAGGCGCCGAGCCGTTTGATAAGTAATTTTTAACCACTTTTTTCCTGCTTTATGAAAACAAATACTGACTGGGTTGGCTCGGTGGGACTCTGTCAGAGCTCCTCAGTCCTCCGCACACATAATCTCTGTCATTCTCTCCGTACCTCACACCAACCTCCTTCAGCCAGCTTCCTTGGCAAGCTGGGCACCGATGCCAGTCCCTAACCCACCCTTCAAGACACTTTCTGGGATGAGTTCGCAAACTTAATTGTCAGACCTCATATGATGACAGCTCATATGGCCATTCCAGAAAAAGAGTTCAAAAATTGCTTTGAAAGGTGGATTAGAAGCTGGCATCAGTGCACAGCTTCCCAAGGGGAGTATGTTGAAGGTGACTTTCACAAACTTAATTGTCAGGATGTATGTATGCTATGGGTGTATATGTATGTCTTGTATACATATATATAAAATATATAGCACAATTTTATATACATGCTTCTATTTTGAGTTCATGGAAAGTTATCACACAGGATTGTGACTCAGAGAATAGTTTCTTTGACTCTTTATGAAACTGTCCACCCCTCTGCTCCCTTTCTGGAGCATACTGCTGGGAGGTAAGGAGAGAATTTCTGAAGCTTCACCCCTGGGGTTGATATGCTCCCTGAAAATCTGGCTGTGGAATCTTCAGAGAATTTGTGTTCTCAAGTTGTGGGTGGAGAATCTTTCCTGGACACAGTAGCATATGACTGTTCTGGCGGAGGTGCCCAAGGTGGGTAGGAAAATGTGATTCTCTGACAGCCACCTGAAGGCTTTGCCCACCTGAGGCAGGGCCCTCAGCAGGTGCCACAGAAATTGGGCCATGCTCAGGAGGAGAGATGGAGCAGGAGCTCCCTTCCATGTGCTGGGTCAGCGTTTCTGGGCTCTGCTCAGGGCTGCATTGTTAACACAATTCCAGAAGAAATCCTCATCAAGATTTTTCCCTGTGGGACTCTCACAGGAGCACTCTTTCCACCCTCTCCACCCCCTCCTAGAGTTCTGTGCGAACACATCAACAATGCTATTAGGTTAATGAACCCATAACATGGTCATTAGTTTTTTGACTTTTTAAATTACATGCAATAATTGTCTCTTCTGATGTTGTCAAGGAACCAGATGACAAAAACTTTTTCCCAAGAAGAGTTTTATTCTTCCTGGGGGTGGGAATGAAATCTCACCTTCGAAACAAGACTTTACTCCAAATACTTCCAAATGTGAACGTTACAAGGCAACATTACAATATATACCCCTTTTATGAAAAGTAGAGATAAAAATATAAAATACAGAGTCAAAAAACATACAACAGGAGATTGTAACCTTCTATTCATGGGGCAAACTCTCCTGAACCTAATACAACATTAATATTTTTCTGATTTGGTGTTTTCCTGAGTCTTCCCAGAGTTGCTTAATCTAGGGCAATGGTTCTTGACCTTCCTAATGCTGCGACACTTTAATACAGTTCCTCATGTTGTGCTGACCCCCAACCATAAAATTATTTTTGTTGCGACTTCATAACTGTAATTTTGCTACTGTTATGAATCATAATGTAAATATCTGATATGCAGGATGTATTTTCATTGTTACAAAGGGGTTGTGACCCACAGGTTGAGAACTGCTGACCTAGGGAATAATAACGAGCATGGCCAGGCTACTCTTTATGAATAGTTGCCCAGGCTGATAGGCAGCCATGTCCGGCAAGTGCCATCTGCTGCTCTTGGCAATGGCCAAGGCTGCAGGTTGAAGTCTTTCTGCAATACCTTGGCTCTCAGGGTTCACCCAGCAGGGTACTGGCAAGGTGGCTGGGCCACAGTTTGCTCTCTATGCCCTATACTCTGAACAAATCCCAGGTTATTTGGTTCATATCTCATCATCTTTGACTACATTTTCTTATTATTGCTTTGGCTTTAAATTTATCTATAATGTCATTCAAAGTATGAGAGATTATGCCCAAAATAGGCCAGAGCAATTCATAAACCAAAATCCCTCTGTCACTTAGTAAGGCCAGCATAGAAGTCGGAGCTTTCTCGTTCCTGAAAGCCTTTCCTGGGAGAGTCTCTTTTATTTCTTTTCACACTGCTGCCTTCCCCTTCTGTCCTCTCCAATCCTCCCCACTGAAGCACTCACTAGCACAGTAGCTGCTCATTGGATTCCTCAGAGCCATGCATTAGGTGTTTACAAAACGAGGGTGATACATACAATAATCTTGCAGAATGATGTCAATGACATCACGTTCAAAATAGCTAAATGTTCAAATATTAAATTCTGCTGCTATTACTTGACTAGGAATCAATGAACAGAAAAGCTCTTCAAAGACACTAGTGATTCTAGACATTTCTAAGAAAAGTCACATCTCTAAAAATGCTCAGGCTACCCTTTTGATGGATCACAAATACTCTGAAATAATCATATTATCTCTGTTTTGCTTCTTCCCTGCATTCCTAGTTTTCTTCCTGTCTTTTCTTATTTATCTCTCTCTTCCCTCTTTTCTTTACTCTTCCTCCATTTTTTCCCAAACCATCTTTCTTCCCAAACTCTTGCTTCTGTTTCTCTTCAGAGTAAATACAGGGAAGATTTTGCTTAGTTTGCAGCAAGCTTTCTCAGTGGTTGAATGATATAAGGGTAAGTTGAGATAGTCTAAAACAATTATAGTTTATGCCTCTGCTGTGATCATCCTTAGTACAGCTTGCCAAGTATTGTATTTCTGGCACTCACCATTCTGGGGATGGGATGGGATTGCACATCCACTGTGGGTGGCCACATGACGAGTTCTTTTCAGTGATTTGTGAGCAGATGAGATGTATGATATTTCCAGGCAGCAACATCTAATTGCTAATATAAGAGCTTCAAGAACTATTTACCCCTAGGACAATGGTTATCAATGTTTGAGATGGTACCTGGACTATCATCCTGGGTCCTTGATTATTACAAAAAGCGGAGCTATGAGACCTATAAGAGACATAAATTATGAGTGAGAAATAAACTTTGGTTACTTTAGGAGACTGTAATTTGAAAGGTTTTTTTTGTTTTTTCTTTTAAGGATAGAGACTATCTTTGTCTCCCAGGCTAGAGTACAGTGTCCTGATCACACATCACTGAAACCTCAAACTCTTGGACTCAAGCAAAAGTTTACCTGTCTCAGCCTCCCAATTAGCTGGACAACAAGTGTGTACCACCACTCCTGGCTAATTATTAAATTTTTTGTAGAGAATTGGTCTCCCTATGTTGCCCGGCCTGGTCTTTAGTTCCAGGCCTCAAGTGATCTTCTCCTCACGCCCTCTCAAAAGATGGGATTACAGGTGTGAGTCACCATGCCTGGAATAGAGTTTTTTTTTTAAATCAAAGTATAAGTTAGCCTAACCTGACTGATGTATTCCCTAAACTATGAAATTCTCTAGGAAAGAGAAGAAGAAAGGAAAGAAAGTATTTTCTCTGTGTCACTGCTAAACATTTCATAAGAACTAATAGTTAAATTATTCTTAATTGTTGACCCCAGAAATATAGCCATTAGCATTTTTAAACATAATGTTCTTTAACATATAGCTAACTAATTTAGTGGGTTACACTTCCAAGTAGAAGATCCAGGTCGGTAAATATAAGCTCTCATGGTGATAATCCAAATTCCAACAGGGAATGTCATCATTTTATTCATTCAAATACCTAACGTATTCATTGCTCAAATATTTATTAAGCACCTACCTGGTCAGATCTTATGTTAAGTTCTAGAATAACAATAACCAATTTAGAGGAACTCTTTCCTGTATGTAGAGCAGTTTTTCATATATTATCTAATTTTATCTTATAATAAAAAAAGGTTAAAGAGAAGAAAGCTGAGACATAAGAGATTGAGTAGCTTAGTTTAGCACACTCCAGTCAGAAGTAATAAAATGGGGATTTAACCCTTATTTTCACTTTAAGTCTTTGTAAAATATTTCTCAGTTATAGGAAAAGATCAGCGAGGCAAGGTAGGAAATGGAAATCTGATTATAAAATGTATAGTTATTTATATGCTAAAAACAGAATGTTTAATAGTGAGTACATGGATTACTTAGTTTGTGGACCTCTTAGTTGGTAGACAATCCTTAGAAGATCTTAAAAAGAAGCAAATAACCTAAAAAACATTAAGAATAATTATTTTGCATTTGTAGAGAATAGATAAGAGACACTGGAACTCCATTTTCTGACATTACATGAGCCATGAACTCCAACATTGCTGAGGAAATATTGATAGTTGTTATACTAGTTGTTATATAATTAACAACTATAACTAGTTGTTATATTTTTTGTGTTTAAAATAAATCAGATGAAAATGAAAAGAAGGTAAAAGTTTATTTGGAATTTTTTTCTGTGTTTTATTAACAACAGAACTTGACCAAGAGGTCTTGAATCAATTTATTCTTTATAGACTTATTGAATAACAGAGATGGAGGGGAATGTAAGAATTTATTTGTGTCCTGCCTTTGTTTAGATAGTATAAACTAATAACTGGAGAAGGAAGCTATTGAGTCAGTGATGGGTTCAGGGCTAGAACTCAGGCCTTCAGATTTATTGTAGTCATTTTTGAGAATGCTTGAAGAAAAATACTTCCTCTCCTCTTTAATTTCTGTTCAATGGAACATTATTAAATTTAAAAACATTTTACAACACATATTACTAAACTAGAATATGTGATAATTTAAGTATTTAACCCACTTAAAAAAGTGTTATATTTGAAGTAGAGAAACAAGAATGGTGAAATGTAACATAAGCAGAGGAAAAATTACACAACAATAAAAAAACTCTCTTTGCTATGTCCTGAGTGGCCATTTGACTAACTAGGTACATCAAAGTCCTTCACAGTATGTATAAGTAAACACAAAATTAATTTGCATGTGCAATTTACATTGCATTCAGATTTACATATTTTAAGTTTGTGGCTTTCCACTTGGGTGCCAAATGTTGGGGGCCTGCCCTGGGGGCAGAGTTCACTAAGAACTCTGGAAACTGGCAGCGACTGACTGAAGAAATACAGAGTTAGAAACTACGGTGAAGAAAGAGACATGAGACATAGAGTGGAATTAAAAGTGGAAGCTCAGGGGTCCATTGCCCGTTTGAGGGATTCTAGCAAAGGCACCGAGTGTTTGCTCCACTCTGCTTTTATTGAAGTCTATTTGCCCAGAGGATAATATAAGGGAGGGAACAAAGATGCCAGAAGTTTTTGAGTGAGCATATGGGCTCCTATTGTTATTATTATTAACCTTAAGGGTAGCCTTGAGAAATCTGAAATCTGAGCCTTGTACTGGGAGAGCCTCCCACTTGAGATCACACATACAGATTTCTAGGGAGGTGTTAAACTCTGCTAGCTCCCTGTGGAGTAAAATGCCACCAGTGTTAATCTCCTCAGAGGAATCAGTGGAAGGGAAGAATTTTCCTACCATCACCACCACAGAGGATCTTCCTCTGTGATGAGAGATATAAGCTCTTCTGCCTGTATCTCAGGGCTCAAATTGTCAAGTAATAATAAGAAGGTATCCTCCTTATTAAGCGACACAGCCCTATAATTATAAAAACAACAAAGGTGAGTACTGTTTATTGTAATAGGGCCATGAGTTTGTCAGGTGTCACATCTAATCTGGCACTGGGATGAAGTTGCATCAAATCTTGGATGACACGTTCTGTGCGCACCAGCAGGTGTCATGCATAACAAGATGCCGCATAGCACGCATCTGCCTGGGATTTCTTCTACTCACAGTTCCCTACGGGGAGCAGCCCTGGCTCCAACAGAGGCAGGTTTTGCAGAGAATTGCATTTATCTCTTCCTTTGACTCAACTCCCTGCAAAGGTTTTTCCAGAACACAGTGTCACTATTACCAGGTCAGATGAAATTCACCTGCCAAGCAGGGTGCCACAAAGAAAATCTTGCTCTGAGTCTGAGCCAAAATAATCAAAGTGGAAACATAAATGTCAGAGAACTAGAGAGCAAATGACAGGTGCCTCCACAGCTATCATTAGCATCCGTCTTTCACATGCCATGCCTTTATTCAAGCCACACAAGATGGAGAATACATTGTCAATAACCTGGTGACGAACACAGAGCAAATGTCACCTTGTTCCTGGATCAACTCCGGAAATGTAGACACAGTGGGGAAAACATCTTTGTTGCATCTTTTAGAGGGGGCATAGGGACTGTTATTGAGACAGAAATCGAATTTCTATTTTCAGAGGGCAAGGGGTGGGGCTCTACTTTTAACACGTGTAGGAACATTGAAGTTGATCTTTAGAACTGTGAACTTGAGTCTACTTCTGATCTCCCCGGGGATGAAAGGCACCCAGCTTACTATACATGATTTCATGACTTCACCCCTGCTCTACAGATACAATGTAGCTCAGGCTGGGGCTTCTAATTGTTGGGGGAACTAGTGGTGCTCATGGCCTCCACGGTCAGTATGCTGGACGCGCACGCTCCTGTCATCACCCAGGATGGCATTGTCCTTTGAATGACAAGAGAAGAATTATGATTGTTTCATGTCTGCATCCTCAAAATAGTTTCTGCATTTTCAAAAAATTGTTTGGAAAGGAGGACTGACTTACTGAGATTTTTGTTTTTTACTCTATTTCCCTCTCAATAGGTGAACCATTCCATCAAAGAACAACTGACAAAAATCTGTAAACTTTAGCCTAAAAGGAGGACACTCTAATTGTAAGATAAATAAGCTGGCAGTCACGGAGCACAGTGTCCTTCCATCTGAAGAGTGCTGCCTTATCTTCTAGAATGTTTTCTGTTTCTGTTTCTTTGGTCTCTCCCTCTACCCCTCTCTCTTGCCCCTGTATTTTCTTCAGCTTCTCTTCCTTAGACTTGGCCCATGCTATGCCCTTTGCCCCAAATACTTTCTCCAGTCTTCTTCCCATCTAAATTGTACTCATTCGAAGACTCAGTTCAAACCCCTTCATGTTCATAAAAATTGTCCCAAACGCTGCAAACCACTGAACACCTGAATTTTATTTTGACACTTAGTAGTACTAAAATATTCTCTGACAATTTTAGGTGGTATGGCATTATTTCCCTAACTACATGGCACTCTGCTCCCTGTTCAGGTGTGTGACAGTATTATTTTCTTATGTACTATGGGAGATAGCCCAGTGCAAGGCACATAGTACATAACACTAATTTGTTGTTACTTATTTTTCTTTTCTATAATACTTTCTTTTCAGATTTTCTACATTCTGTCAGATTATCTCTTCATACTGTCATCATATGCTTTACTTAATCTTCCTCTAGTGACTAACAGTTTAAATATCTGGGTTCTATCTTTGTAAAATCAATAGAAGGATAAGTGTATCAAACAGAGTGGATTTCTTCTCTAGCCCCATTGTATGGGTGTGTGTGTATTTTTCTGCTTAAGCAGGGTACAGGGAGAGAGAAGAATCAAAAGATTGCATGACTGATTGTCATTGGCATGAGGGGAAGGATACGGTTAGAAAAGAAAGAGCTAAACCTTTGGGAACCCTCCATTTGCAGATAGAGTAACAATAGAATAAAACTGTTATTTTTTTTCTCTACCAAGAAAATCCTCAGCAGGTTTTAGACACACACACACACACACACACAAGTGGGAGGAGTATTTTTACTAAGTGTTATATTTTTCTGTTTGGAACAGAACATAGTGAATGAAGAAGTGGAAAGAAATTAGAAAATGGAAAATGAAAATGTATATTGCTTGACAGGTTTGTCTTACACACATTTTTAAACTATAGAAGCTGTACAAGCTCCCTGGGAATAGAGAAAGATAGTTGGGATATTTTAAGATTAGATTATTTATATCTGTTTACAAAAAATACATTGTGACATTTGGATTTAATGAATACAAAACACTTGCCATAAATATCCAGTAAAAGAGTTAGCTTACTTTTGGGACCTAACAGGATAATTCTGTTTAGGTCACAAAACCCAATGCTGATCCTTAGTGTTGTTGCTAAGAGTGTTTCTAAGAACAACACAGGATCTAAAAGGGCTTGCTTTGCCCTGACCCTGGAGGTATTCCCATTTTATATGACAAAACGTCTTATCCTGGAATGTGCTTATTAAGGTCAGTTACCTGACTCACATAAGAACATTTTTTTCTGCTGTATCTGAATCAGTTTTCTACCTAAATATATCTTCATCTATTCACAAACATGTCTGTGTGTGTGTGTAGAAGTGTATATTTGTGTGCGAGTGAAGCTACATAAATTTTTGCTTGGCATCTTGAAACCAGGTTTGGAATATTTTGAAATTATATAACTAAGTGTTCACCACTGGATTCTTGGTTGTTGAATATGTTTCTATCTAGGCTGAAAGCTAAACTTTCAGATACGTAGAGAATAGTATGTGATCAAGTATGTTAAGGTTAATAAGATGAAACAAAGCTACCATTAGCCTCTGTGATGCTATTTATTAATTAAGAAAAGGCAACCATCTGTGTAGGCACGGCCCTGTAGGCTACAGCTTGGCTTCCTGTTGAGGGTAGGTGTCAGCCCCCACTTTTCCCTGCAGCCTGGTATCATTGTACAATACACATACTTTGCAACCATATGGGGGAGACTTGAATACTAAAATGTGAAAGGGTATTAGGTTTTGCTTACATTTTAAATCTAGAGACTAGTATTAGAAGGGAAGGAGATAACTGAAGATGTTCACAACCTTCTTAACAAAGGAAGACTCCGTTCTATTATGTTTCACTCATAGGGTTTATATTTAGTCTAACAAAATGAATTTAATTCCTTAATAAGTATTTGCATATTTTATCTTTTAATCAAACAGATATAACTACCAATACAGATTTGATCAGTGTATGTATTGTCAAACTGAGTTCATGTAATTTCTAATCCACAAAAAACAATCTTTTCTTTTTGTTTAATCCATATGTCTATCCCCCAAGTAAATGTACACTTTTCACAAGGATTTTATTTATTTATATACCTGAAGGATCTGAAATTTTAAATTAGAAATAAATAATTATACTAAGCAGTGCCATCAATGATCTGTTGCCCTTAAATTCACTTGATCTATTCTCAGTATTGATCATCCTGAGGTCCCACGTAAGCAAAATTAAAAGGGTAAAACATGGGAATAAAGTTGTTAAGGCGGGGAGGAGCCAAGATGGTGGCCGAGTAACAGCTTCCTTGCAACTGGGCTCGGTGAGACTGGGGAGAGAAGACTTTAGGCATCTCTGGCTAGTGAGATCTGCCCAGAAACATCCCTTTGGGGACACAGGTAGACAGCGTGAGACTTCTGGACCCCCTGATAAGGCAAAAGCAGTGGAGCTCTGGCAAATGGTTGCGTGTGTACATTCGGTCTAATCCTGCCAGCAGCTGTGGCTACAGCAGCAGTGAGATTGCAAACTGGAAAGGCCTTACCTGTGAGCTGTTTGGGTTTCTTTTGGACTTGGCACTCGGTTGAACTGCCTTGAGAGAACTGGGGCAAGAATGCGGAGGTATTTGAGTGTTGTCTGGGGCTCCAGACTGAGC
>CAUYON010132778.1:0-29723 GCA_963573935.1 Arctocebus calabarensis
AGATCAAAAATGTTTTCACACAGTAAATGAGAAAATCTCATGAATGTTATGTCAATCAGGTTGATGAAAATATCTCAGATTGTATGTGAAGCCCGCACACTGTACCCCATGATTGAACTAATGTACACAGCTATGATTCAATAAAAAAAAAAGAAGGCAGAGTAGTTTCAATACTAATGTGACCAGCTCCTACCCAATGCCGGCACAGGCTGGGCCACCCTTTCCACTCAGGGCTTCCCACAACAAGGGGCTGAGTACAGGTTGCAAATGGTTACCAGTATGCCCAGCCTGGGCGCTGGGCCCAAGAACCAGCCAGCTTACAAACAGCACCCTTTTTTAAGGGCCACTCACGGGAGAGGCTGAGCAACGACCCCAACAAGGGACTAAAAGACATATGACAGGGTGTACATGTTTCATTTCGAAGGATTCATTGAGAGAAACCCAAGAGGAAATTGGTAGCAGGATCCTCTAACAATTAGCTTTCAGGGTGTGCAATGTCACAGATGTCTCTCGGTGCCTATCAATACAGCAATTAGTAGTTGGTTGTACTACTCATAATAAAAGTAAATAATAAATAAGTTCGAGCTATGTCCCAGGCATTGCAACAAACCCTTTTTTATGCCTTAGCTTGCTAAATCCTTATAAAAGTTCTATACGGTAAGAAGTATTAATATGATCATCTATGTCTTGTAAGAAAAAAATGAGATGAGAAAATAAAAGCATAGGGAGGTTAACTTGGCAGAGACCAGTCAGCTCTGTGGCAGAGAAGGATCATGAATCCCTGGCCATCCCAACTTCCCCAAGGACCTGTTTGTATATGGTCAAAAATGGTTGGCATACGCTTAAAGGGTTATGAAAAGCAACAAGGAAAAAAGTGCTACACACACTATATAGTCCAAAAAGCCTAAGAAATTTACTACCTGCCCCTTAACAGGAAAGGTTTAACAACCTCTCAGAGCCAATGGCCTAGGATTCGAAGTGTGGTGAATGCACCAATAGCAACATCACCAGTGAAAAATACATATCTCAAGCCCCACCCTGTACCTATGGAAGCAGCAACTCTGGGGCAGGAGGTCCACAGTCTGTGCTTTACAAGCCCTCCAGAGGATGGTGTGCATGGGTAAGCTTTAAAGCCTCTGATCCAGACAGCTATACATTTTGTCACTATGCAGTACCACCAACACAATGAGGCTCAAACTCCACCTCACACTACTTTATCAGTTCCCCTGCCCTGGCTCCCGCCCCATGCACCTGCTGGTCTGCTCATCACCGTAAACTCTGCACATCCTTCTTCAGGCATCTCCTCCCACCTGGCCCCCTCTCTTTCTGTATTAGGCTGACAATCCAAACCCAGCCTATTTCCCCAGGCCCAGGCCCACCTGCTTCAGACCACTGTCCCATGGCTCCTGCCTGTAATGCTCCATTCCTAGTCTGAAGTCTGACGATGGAATACTATTCAGCCTTTAAAAAGAAATCTTGCCATTCACTGAAGCATGGATGAACGTGGAGGGCACATGGTAAATGAAATGAGCCAGGCACAGAAAGACAAATACTGCAAGATCCCAGTCACATGTAAAAGGTTCAAAGTTAATCTTGGAGTAGAAGAGTGGATAGGGAGGGAAGAGAGGGGCAAAGGGAGAGCTTGGTCAACAGGTACCGAGCTACTTTAGATGAATGTACTAAGTTCTAGTGTTCTGTTGCATAGTGGGACTACAGTCAACAATATATTTCAAACTAGCTAGAAGAAAGGATTCTGAATGTCCTCACCACAAATGAATGAGAATTGTTTAAGGTTATGGATATGCTAATTACCCTAAATAGATCATGACATGACCTGCATTGAACAGCACCTCCCAGCACCTCCCACAAGCACATACCGAGCACTTGCCCACTTGCCGCCATCAGGCTGGGGAACTGAACAGCAAGATGGGAGTTCCCACACAAGCTGGTGAGCCATCCTGCTAACCAGGGGCTGCCCCTAATTCCTCGGGCTGTGACTGCACTTCCATTTTGATAACCTGAATTCATTAGTTCATTTACCCAAGGGCTGAAGGGACTTTCCCAGGACAAGTAAATGTGGTGTTTTACCAAGAAAGGCAGTCTCCTGATGACTCGCCTTTACTACTTTAGAAGAAAACATGTTTTGCTGGGCAGGAATTACCTGCCTATTTTCAGGTAGGAAGCCCCGCTCCACACTTCAGCTAACTCTACAGAAGAGGTAGCTCAAAAAGGCAGAGTTAAAGCAAAAGGAAGGGATAGGCCTAGGAACCCAACACGGGCTCGTCAGAAAGTGGAAAGCTCTTCCACCTTTGCCCGGGGCAGGGTCAGAACCACCTATGTGGGGGCTTCCAGCCACAGCTGCAACTGGCTGTACATACTTACATAAGACTGGCCTGGGGCCCACATTAAACACAAATGCAAAGAAAAGCTCAGAAGCCAGACAAAAAAAGGTTCCTGCATTAAAAAAAAAAAAGGTCCTTGCATGATTTTCTCGATATCTGCCACCACAGATAAGATTCGTAGCCCAACCCAGGCGCAGTTAGATGCCCCTGATAGATGGTATATTCCACGGGCAAAAAGATGGCCAAGAACCCCAGCCTGGGTGAAATTTACTCAGAGACATGCCAATTTGCTGTGAAATTTTCTAGTTGTAGGGAGTTCAGAATACAGTTGTGATTGCCAAGGGCCTGGATTTAAGTGATGATAGAATTTTCTCTAGCAGAATGTAGAGTCAGAAATAACAGAAACCATATAAGCAGACACAAAGCCCACATAGGGAATGACATTAGAATTCATCTCTACAGTGCCCGTTAAGACAGACTTTAAAACTTTTCAAAAGCATTATTCAGGAGCCAAACTCCCCCAAGTTAATAGGAGGACAATGCAGATGTGCGACACTCATCCTCAGTCTCCTGCCCAAAGGACCATGGTGATAATCAGTAACAGGCAGGCCATTAATGGAGAAGCCTCAGGCCAACAGTGATCAAAAAGTTAGAGCTCCGGGAACAACCTGCGCCCTGCAGACCCCCTCACGCTGCCTCCAGAGCCCCTAACAGCTGGGTCCTCTAGCTAATAAATACACAAAAGAGACTCTCAAAAGGACTTTGTTGCCAACCAGAATGATGAATGCCCAGGGCCATGACTACATCAGTTCACCTCCAAAAAGAAGTTTGCACTAAGGCCAGTTGCTGTATTAACCGTACCAATATACATCCTCTCTATCCATCTTTCTTACTGTAAGAGTAGCATTCCCCTACTTTCTTCCCACTCTGTCCTCAAAATAATAAAATCTGGCTTCCACCTTTCCAGAAGTGGGACTGTGTCAGTTCTTCTCCACCACCCCCACCACGAAAGCATGCTCAGCATTATTAGTCATTAGCAGAAATGCAAACCAACACCACGATAAGATACACCCATTAGGATGGCTATAATTTTAAAATACAGATAAGAACAAATGAGTGGTGAGGATGTGGAGAAATTAGAAGCTTCATACTGTTGGTAAGAATATAAAATAGTACAGGCAGAGTGGAAAACAATCTGGCAGTTCTTCATATAGGTAAACACGGAGTTTCCGTGACACACACCATTGTGCTCCCAGGAATGCTCCCAAGAGAAATGAAGCATGTATCCAAACAAAAACCGGTGCACAAAATGTTCGTAGTGGCATTATGCATATTCTTAATAGACAAAAAGCAAAACCACTCAACCGTCTCTCCACTGAAGAATATATACACAAAACTGGTAAATGTAGGCAACAAAATTTTAGCCATTAAAACGAATGAAGACCTGATGATGCTACAACATGGATGATCCTTGAAAACATTAGGTTGAGGGGGAAAGACAGTCACAAAAATCCACATAGTATGCAATTCCATTTACACAAAATGTCTAAAACAGGATCTATAAAGACACAAAATACATTAGCAGTCTCTTAGGGCTGGGAGATGGAGAATAGGGGAACTGGAGGTGATAGTTAAGGCATGCAGGGCTTCTTTGAGAGGTAACAAAAATGTTCTAAAAATGGACTGTGATGAGAGGTCCCTATGCTACTAAAAGCCATGGAGTTGTACACTTTCAATGGGAGAAAGAGAGGATATGTGGATCACATCTCAATAACGCTGCTTGTCCCTTCTCTAAAGCAGGGGGAGGAGGAGGAGCTACACTCAGAGCAGGTGGATGAGCCCATGGCTGCTACAGCCCTTTCCCTCAGTCCCAAGACAGCACAGCCAAGACCATGCTGGCCTGGCAACAGGAAATGCGTCATCCACTTCCAGGTCCCTGACACGGCTGACCTTACAACCTCTAGGTCATCCTCCCAGCCCTCCTTTCAGATGGCTGCAGGCCCACCCTATTTGGCAGATTCCAATTGCTCAACCCACCTCAGAACACTGAGAACCAGCCCAGTTCCGGTGGATCAAGAACCGGACTTACAAAGTAGGTTCTTCGGGTGGCCATCCATGTCTCGGAGGTCCCATTTTTCACACCAGGTCCTGCCTCTTCAGAAGACGAATGAAAGTAGAAGGGCCTGTCCCTTCAGAGGCGATGCCAGCCTCAAGCACAGAGATTTGGTCTTTTCCAACAGTCCCACAGGACAATGCCATTGCCGCCCACGAATGCCCCATTCCCATGGGACGGCACTGCTCTCAGCTCAGAGACATGTTTGATCCTCACTGTACATCACCCGAACCCCTTCACATCCCTCTGCAATGAAGGACAGGAGGTCTGCCATTAGCTGCATCTGTACGATATGGCTCCTGAAATCCCGAGTCTGCTGTGGTACCCAGCTTACCTTGGGAAATCCCATCGTGACCTCCAGCCTCGCAACTCAACACTGCCTCCTGCACAGAGCCTCCACAGCTCCCCGCACTGGGGACGGCACTGCCTCCCCCGCAGGGTGCCCGCTCTTCCTTCTGAAGAGCCCCTCACCTCGGCAGGATCAGTCTGTTTTACCCCTCCCATGGGCCCTGGGAGGTCTCCAAAGACAAAACCTGCTGGTGATGGCCATGCCTTGTACAGAGTGGGTGGTCATTAAAGTGTCTGCCAGATAAGAGGATGGGACAGTGCAAATGAGATGCAGAAACAGGAATGAGTGGGACTGGAAGCTGCCTCCTGGGGTGAGGCGCGAGGGGGCTGGGCATGCTGAGAGCACACCTGCCCCAACTTGTTGGAAGCATTTACTCTCAGATCTCATCTGCAGCAATGAAAGATCCTTGTGCCCTTGAATAGGCAGGGTACAAGAAAGCGGGTACGGTGGCAGACAGGTAGTAGCAGAAGAAAACAGGGTGGGGGGGACTCCAGAAAAGAATTCTAGAAGGAACAGGGTACTAAGACTTTGGGAACAAAAAGACATCCAAGACAAGGGATTGTGGGTGGGGGGAGCAAACAGGGGCCCTCTCTCTGAAGCAACTTGGCCACTTACAGAATCACCCTATGTCGGGATGACCAGAAGGGGGTTCTTTCAGCTGCCCCTCACTACCCTGCCTCAAATGCCTAGAAATCTTTGATCTGCAGCTTGTTCTTCCCATTGACATTGCACAATCCTAGAAAAGTCTATGTTAGTTTCTGCATGAATAAAATGGGAGGAGTTCTGGAATCACAGAACACGATGCTGGATGAGTAGAGGTGAGTGAGCCAAGTAACTGGTTCTCACGTTATGTTCCACTCGTTCTCAAACTATGTTCTGAAAGTCTTCAAGGGTTCCCAGAGATGTTACAGAAGTTCCACGTATGTTTTGATGGAGTTTTTCTTTAAAATGTTTTCTAAAATTTTTGAAAAAGTTACCATGCCAAATCCTAGGACAATGGAGACAGTCAATATCCATATCAATTTGTACTGTACAGACCCAGAACAAAATTGCCCTCCTACCTCTGTATGTCTGAACTTCGAATTCCTACTATTGGTGAGAAAGTTAATGCTCGGTAGTGGACTTATTTGCTTATTTAAATCTAAAACTACATATTTATATAAAATTGCACCACAAAGAACACTATCTTCATTAAATGCTAAATGAGATTTGCTCACACATTTTGAGTTTCACAGGCTTTTTGCCTGATTTCCATGTTGAAAGTGAGAATTGTCTTTAGATGTTACTGATTCAACTTTGAAATAATTTTCGTTACTTCCCTTTCCAGCCTGTCTCAATTTTTATTAAAAGCAACTTAGAGTGGGCGGTCAACTTTTTTAAAATAACAGACTTTCCCAATTCCTAATCTGGGCTTCCACTACTGTGCACCAAAACATGGTACAGAATTCAGCTGGGGGCTAACCTTACAATGACTACACACCTTAGTCAAACCCCCGATGCTTTCCTCACCAAAGCAGCTCCCTGGCCTGCCAACTTTAAACAGGATAAATAGAAATGTATAAGATACCTTTATACAAACTCTAAGATCACATTCAATTTTGTTTAGGCAAATAATAAGTGCAAACCCTCAAGACACAAAAACCCAGAAAATGACACATCTTCCAAGCGAAGTCAAAAATCAAACCAGCACCTAAGACCTGTCCCCTGATCCCACATGGTCTCCACCAAACCAAGCTGAGTCCCGTAGCTGCCCTCAGAATCTCAGAAAGGAAGAGACTGTTTGAAACACAAACCAAAAACCATCATCCTGTGATATTAAGGGACCACGAGTCTACTGCAATGTCCCAACTTCAAGGAGTTGGGAAAACTGAGAGGGAGAAAAAAGTACATTTACGGAATTATTGCTCTGAGGAAGACAGATGGAATGGGGGAAGAGGGATTCTGCCTTTAAATATGGTTGGTGTTAAAAGAGGCAGCAGAGAAGGGAAGGACAAGGAAAGCAGCTTCCTGGGAAGCAGCTCTGAGGGGGGTCACGCCCCTGGCTGGCCCAGTGGCACCAATCTGGACTCAGTCGTACGGCCCACTCAGCAGCTGCCCAGACCTCACTGGCACGTGAATCCCAGACAGCTGTGATCACGGCTGCCCTGTCTTCCAGCTCTCGAGAGCAAATCAGCTCAGGAGCATACAGCACTGCTGCCCAGGGGCAGGTACAGACAGAGATCCTATCTTCAGTTTAATGACCTTGTTCCTCCTTTATAAACAGGAAAAAACGCATTCTAAACTAGAACTCTCTGCTCCCTTTAGAACTGGCTAAAGAAGTCTAATTTTGAGCCGCTCACTGAAAGACAACCAGCTAAAACAACACATCTGGTATTCCTGGGGAGGCTTTTTGAAGGTCTGGATTTTAAACAACTCATCCTCTTTTACATTTGAAGGGATGAAAGCAGTGCAACCCTGTGCCCAGAGTTTTCATTCATTATGCTACATTTGCATTCTTTCTTCCTGTGGGCAGGGAAAGGAAAACCTCCCACTCCACCCACCTAAAGCAGATATTTGCCTTGCAGTGATGCTGTTTGTTGAATGGAGTTCACAGGTTTGCATGTGGCATCAATAACAAAATAAATTTCCAGACATGGTAGCAGGGCTGGTGAACCTGGATCCAGACACCCACTACTCCCTGCCCTCTCATGCCCATTCTCCCCGCAACGCAGGGGTCCTCTGCCAGTCACATGTCGCCTTCTCCACTAGAGGGCGCAGAGGGGAAGCGAAAACAAAGGAACATTGAATGATTTTACTCTGACTTAGCCTCTTGGGATGTACATATTACTGGCAGGTGGACAAAGGAGAAAGGACAAGAAAGAGAAGGAAGTTGTGGCTGCTGGAACAGGTGAAATCTTCGCATGTCCCCTGAGTTTCATTCACTGTGCCCATAGGCTAATCACAATGGATAGAATGTCCCTGAACCTTACCCGTATCCCCACTCCCAGGGAAGAACACAGGCTAGGAGGTGCTTGTCCATCCCAGGGGTGTTCCTGCCGCCCTACCTGCAAATGTGAGATGGGCCTCCAAGCACATGATTTGATAAAGACCGCCTGGTTAAAAGACGTAACAAATTAGCTAGTAAGAAGAGACACGCTTGTACAAGTATGCATGTTTAGGGAAGTTAAACTTATAATAAAACCACAGCAACCTCAAGCATTCTGAGAACATCAACTAATCCCAAACAAAAATCACAGATCCCTGAAAAATGAAACAAATCCCTTTCATCCAATGCTTCTCCAACTTTGCACAATTGATGTACAAACCTGAATAATTCTTTGTCAGGAACTGACAGGATTTTAGCAGCGTAGTTGGCCTCTAGCCACTAGATGCCATTAGAGACCTCCAATAACCCTCCACGATTAGGGACTTGTCAGAAATGCTCCCAACACTGCCAAATATTCCCTGAGGACAAAAATGCCCTGGTCAAGAGGCACAGCCTCAGTCAGCCAGTAGCACCTCCAGCACCCACAGGAAGGCAGGCAGAGATGGTCAGCTCACACAACTGGATTGCAGAGGGAGACAGAAGCAGACCAAGGCGAACTTGAGAATCCATCAGTAAGTAGCCTGCACACCAGACCAGCTTGTGCTGAGGCTATAGAAGCCTCAGAAAGGAGAGGTAGAGTGTCCCGGACACTATCCAAACTTGACTGATAAATGAATCTCATTTTTCTCCACATCCTTCAGTGCCACCATTGTCTAGGCACCAAAGAAGTCATTCCCAGGCTGGCTGTGCCTCCATTTACTAATTAGTATATGGCCCTGGTGCTCTGCTCCACAAAGATCCTAGTCCACAAACCAACAGGCACAAGAAGAAGGCTGGACTAGACCAAATCTATGGTGCTTTGCCAGTCTCAAAAAATAAAAACAGAAACAAAGACACTCGGATTCTCATCTGGCCGTTGGCCCAAAAACTATAAGCTGGATTTTTGAAAGGTTGAGAACAGTCCTCTAAGAAAGAATCATCTGTGAAAACATCACACAGCACAATGTGTCAGGTAGGGTTTCCTCAAAGGTTGAACGAAAATACTCAAAAAATTCACTGTCCCTCACAGCCAAAGGACAGTAAAGCCACAGAGAAATTTTCTGATGAGCCCAGAATGCTCCCACATGCACACATGTGTATGCACACTCACACAATCTGCAGTGGCCACCAAGGCTTATGGAATTTAAACTTACAAGAAATTTCTTGCCACATCTCAAATAAGGCTACTGTAATTTGGCAGGAGCACACAGTCCCAAGCTTTAGCGGACCCAGGGTCATACATATCCCCCAATGTGAATTTTCTTAGGGAAGAACTCAGGTCAGATATTGATAAGTTCACTGTTCCCCAAAGTATAAAGGAAGGTCAACTCCCTAAATATTACACATACCTTGAGTCAACCTGAATGGTAGCGGGTCACAAACTCTCAGATTATGCAAGTGATAAATTAGATCAAGCTAAAATGAAACATCCCAGGAGAGTTTCCGGTTCTCAGTTAAGGGCTGATTAATCCAGGACTTGTCAATGTCAATACTCTTAAGAATCACCCGGGCTGCTTTTTAAAAAGTAGTGTTGCACAGCTCTCATGCCAAAAGAGACCGAATTCATCCAAGGTATACCCCCAAGCAAAGGCATTATTTTTAAGCTGCCTAGGTAATTTTAATACACGGCCAGGTTTGACATTAAAAGATGCTCCTTTTACCAACCCTATGGGTCCTATCTAGTGGGACCCACAATCTTTTCTGATATTTCAAGAGATAATCTCCATCCCCTACAGATGTAGATTGATTGGCTTACTAGATAAGGTAGGCTGCTTTTTTTCCTTAGTGAAATGACAAGCTGGTCTTCTTAGGTCACTTCCTGGCTCAACTAGGCAGACTTTCATCAGGTCTGACTACAGAGCCTTGTTGGATCATCCCACACTGTGGAAGAATTTGAAGAGAATAGCACTAGACCAATAGGACTTTTATTAACCTCTCCTGTACATTTGGCTCCAAAGAAGAGACATGATTTGAGACTAATCTAATGGCCTCACCTCCTACCAATGCTTCTAGTAACCTGCACCCCTACAATAATCTTGCTCCTCAAACTCTGGTCTGTGGACCCATAGCACTGAACTCATCCAGTAGATTATTAGAAATGCAAACCTCAGGTCTCCCCCAGACCAATGGAATCAATTAGTATCTATAACAAGATCACAAGATTATTTCTTTGCCTAATAAAACTTAAGCAGGGTTGTTCTTTATCCTATCCAGAATAGTAAGAAGGGGGGGCAGTGAGAATGTAATTTCCAAGGAGGGATGACTGACAGAATATATGGCACAGTTCTCCTTTTCACAACATGCACAGAACTTAAGGATTTGGCATCACTTTTGAATCAGCTATAGGGAATTATGTACATAGATGGCATAATGGCACTGTTAACCAGGAGTGCCTATAGGACAACGGACTCCATTTTCTAATTGCTGACAAAAAGGCTTTTGATCATAGTCTAGAATTGAAGGCGCAGCTTGAATACATGTCTTCCAGCATTTAACTCTGTTATAAGCAAACAACTCTACATAGCAAGCACCCCACACAGCTACCTGATATACACTTTGTGCATCTCAAAACTTATGCATCACAGGGGGGTTGAGTTTTTGTTGTTTTGTAATTGTTTAAGGGCTCACTGAAGAACAAGACATACTTAGCAATCACAAGTATTTTCCCAGTTGACTTCAAAGTAAAACAGCCTTAAACTGGGGTAAGCAAGCTGAGTAGATGCCTTGATTTTGAAAAAGGGGATGCCAACCAATAGTTAAAGTTTCTGGAAATGTCTCTAATTCTGATATTTTCCAGTGCATATTAACAGTGACTTCATGGCCAGTAAGAGCCATTCAAAGTTGGGCAGAAATAAACTATATTTGAAAGATGACTTAAAGAATAAACAATTCATCCATTGTTCTAGACCAGTTTGGCCCAACCTTTTGTGACCAATGAACTCCTTTAACAGTAATATAATCAATCTCTCACAAACACACACATCCACACCCTAAGAAACTTTTTATTCTACATTTTTACATATAAGTAAAGTGTATTACAGCAAAATCAATTCATTTTTTAAAAGATATTAGGGTTTATGAAGTTCATTTATTTTCATACCGTCTTTGCCAATGTTCCAAAGGATGACAGTTTTTTGTGCATTTAACCTAACACGCAACATTTATTTGTCAGAGAAAGTATGATTTGTCAATAAAATCCATTCCAAGTTTTCATTCTTACTAGTACACATTTGGTGTGGGGACCAAAGGCATATTCAATCTAATTATCAGTGCCAATATCAAAACTAGACAAGAAACTGCCCAGTGTTTGGATTTCTTATATCTTTGGATTTCTACACAAATCAAATGGATTAGAAAGCGAGGACTCCTTACTTCCTCTGGACATGTTTTCAATGCAGAGCAAGTGCTCCATTTCCCAGGAAGAAACCAGACAAGAACTATGTCAGCTCCTTCTTTGGGGCACTCACAGTCTTCCAGGGGAGAAATGACAGCAGCTCAGCTTGAAGGGACTATTGCATACACTTTCTGTTCCTGTTCCCCAGGGTTAAATGGGCAGGGCATTCAAGGACATAGGAAGGCAGCCACTGGTGGGTGTGAAGATTTCACTTAGGGTAGACCAGGCTGTCTTGTACCCAAAACATCTTCCAACTCTGCTTTACACTGAGAAAGCTGCTATTGTGTTTTGATTTTAGTGTAGCTTCTTCTATTCCATGTAGTTCAGAACCAGAAGGAAGGAAGGGGGTGATTAACTGGCATCACCAAACCTCCATAAGTTTATTTTTCTATTTTTTTCCAGTTTTGTTTCTAAATATCAGGCTAAGACAGGTGGTTTTCAGCAGTTATTTGAAAGCATGTCTCCACAAATAACACATGGCAGGTGTATAAAGCTTTAGTCCTAATAAATTAAAAGACAAAATGACTGTAATAGTCATAATATTTTCTCCTTCTAAATATTGGTTTCTAAAAATACTTTAAGATATGCCAAAAGAATTTTGATCAGATGAACACAACTTTTGACTAGTGGGAAGATAATAAGGAAAACTCAGCAGAATTATTGTATAATCCTCAATAATTTACACTTTGATCTAAGTCTTCTTAATGCATCCTGCTTTTAACCAACACTCCATTGAAAACATTTTTTATTATAATGTAACACATTATGGTCAAAAACCTCCTGGGTTGCTAGCACAGGACACTCTGACTGCCACTAAACACCAGATCTAAGCTCTTGATAAATACTGGTCGGCTTTCTTGATAAATGCTGGTCTTTCATCTTAAAGAGGGATTGGAATTATATACGCAAATACAAATAGAAGTAGTAAGAGAGATATCACTTTCATTAAGAATGAAAACTCAGAGCACCCTCAAAAATCACTGGAGTGACAACTATCAGATGGGAATTGCTGTGCTAAGTATTCCAAATTTGTGCACTTGGCCTGACTGCAAGGCTGGAAAGAAATCTTCAATTTGACCTAAATAAGCAATAAAAGAAAACAAACATGGCCAGGTGACACCTACCATTGAGAACACTGCAAATGTGCCAGTGGCTTTTCCCATTCTGCTTCCTGTATCCAGGAAGATTCAGAGGAGAAAGTTCTTTTATCTCAGTATCAAGACTGTACATACATTCCAGGCCTGTGAACGGCTGGCTAGATTTTACTAGGTGGATATAGTAAAACATAGTGGTATTTCCCCATTCAAGAGAACTAGTAGGAAAAGCTCACCATCCACTTCCAGGAAGTACACTCACTGCTTTCTACTAAATGTACTATTATTTCCTGTACATGTATTTTATGTTTTACTTATGATGTGTTCCAAATGGGTTAATTAAATAAACGAAAGAACAAGACAGCTGCGGTAGGCAGAATGGCTCGCCAATCTATCCACCTCCTCATCCCCAGAATCTGCTATATTACATAGCAAGGGGGAGTAAAGGTATCAGATGCAATTAAGGTTTCTAATCAGTTGACTTTATCAGAGGAAGATGATCTCTGGATTCTCCTAGTGGTCCTTAGAAGTAGAAGGGGGCGACAGAGGGCAGGTCAGAAGAATACATCAGTCTTTTCTCAAAGACTGACTACTACTCCCTGACTACTAAGGGATTGTCATAAATCAAGGACATTAATTTGACAAGTTTGGGTATTTGGTTTCTCCTGTAACCTTTAGTTCTACTCTAGTAGAAACCAGATTAGGAATTTCAGAAACATTGTGCTGGTGGGGGTGGGGGAGTCCCTAATAAAGCTGACAATGCCAAAAAGTAACTAATGAGGGAGAAAGCCCAGCTACCTGGAGGGGCAAGAAAAGCCCAAACAGGGCCAAATACCACATGACACGTGCTAATCACATTGCTTCTCCTCTGAACCCAAGTTTCCACCCAACTCTATGCCCTACGAAGGTGAGACTTAATTATCATTGTTATAAAGAAAACAGTTATGAACAATAACCTTGAATGGACATCCTCTCTTGTAGTGCTCCCTCCAAGCTTTGAGGTAGATGCCATCTTCGTTTAGAGTAGGAGAAACTGAGGCAAGAAGTCCCAAGCAGTCTGTTTGAGGTCACCCAGCTACCAGGTGGAAGGGCATCCTGCTCCTTCCCCAGTGCTCTCTGATGCCTCAGCACTTCCCAGAGCCTCACAGCCAGAGGGCCTCCAAACTCAGGAAATGAATAAATGGAGCAGATCTGAGAAAAATTAAAGGATTAAATCCCTTTACATTGCATATAATAAGCACTTACTGTACCCTGATTTCCTTGGAGAGACAGGCTTTTCCCTCTGTTTCATTAAGGAGACCACGCAAGTCAACTGTTTATAAACGAAGAGCCAGTAGGGAATTCTACCACCAGTAGGTATAGGAATTCCCACCTCCGGTCCTAAGCAGTTTCTCCTGTAGCCTCCTCCTCAAATTCTGCTTTTTGTCATTGCAGAATCTGCTGTCTGTAGATTGAGAGGAAACTTCCCAAGTGACCCTGCAAACACTCTCATATCCTTCCCCCAGCCCAGCTGCTAGGTGTCTTCGCTCCCATGACAGGGAGTAGAGTCCAGAATTTCAAAGACCTCAGGAGGCTCCAATAAAATGCAGACTGTGAGCAAAACAGATCTGCTGTAGAGTCACGAGCCACACCTAGATCTGCAGGGTAAGACTAACCTGTGCACAGACACACTCTACCTACCCACTAAAACGCAGACTATCTCCTGGGGAAAAGGGGACATCACCGACACACGTTGCTGATTTAGAAAGATTTCTTACTACTTTTCTCTTACAATTACATCAAAGTGACATTAGAGTATTTTCCATAGAATGAAAACTACATAAAAGGGCAGTAAGACGCCAACTAGAGAGGCACGACGCCAGGGAACAAATTACTCAAGGAAAGGGTTGGCCAGGTGCTAAGCACTTAGGAGAACAGACTGAAGGTTGAAGAGACGGTTCCTGCCGTCAGAGATGCCCTCCACCGACTCACAGGTTGGCCAGAACACAGGGGAATTGGGAGATCTATCAACAAGTCCCAGAAACTCTTTTGAGGCTGTGAAGAAGCATTAGGAGGTTTCATGGAGATTCTGTGGCCTAAATTTGGTCTTGTTCCTTCATCATCCCTCCAACTAATATCAAGCCTCAGGCTAGACACTGGAGATAAAAGGTGAACAAAAAGCAAAGTGCCAGAAACTATGGGCTGTCAGCTCCAAGCTTTCTGTATAGTCACAGGACCTGGGAAGGGACTGAAAGAGCCACCATCCATGGAGGACTGGGTACAGAGCTTTGAACTAGGGATTTAACATCTCAAAACCTTGGTGTTTTATCTACCCATAAAATTAAGCAGAACAAATAGGTAGTGTCTAAGTCCCTTCCATTTTAAGTTTCAAATGAGAAAAACAGTCTTTCATTACTAGCTACTTGAATTTTTTAATAACTCAGATGGAGACACTCAAAGCTTAGGATGTGAGCTTGGTAGGAAGGGGAGGTGATAGAAGTTGATTTACAGTGAGAGAACTGCAGATGAATGAAGTCATTATGCAAACAGAAAACCACCTAATTTTAACTGTGCCCCCTCCCCTTTTATCCCTTGCCTAAAAGACACTAAATCTATGTCACCTGCTTCTCATGGACACTAGATTTATAAGCCCATTAAAAATACTTTTTATAATCACTCCATGCAAAAAAACTATGACCATTATCTGGAGGATAATGGGAGGGGGGCAGTTTATGAATACCTTAGTAAAATGTTTCATGAATACATCATTTGGATACTCATAATGAGTGTACTAATTTTCCCAGTGAAATCGGTTAACATTTAACTTGTGATGCCACCTCTGTCAACAGGATAGACTTAATGGTTTCCTCAGTTCCCCTACTCTGTGGCTGTTCTCTCTCTCCATCAAAACCCATCCCACAATCAATCTGAGCTACTGGGGTCTCAACCCTCACTGGCCAGGCATCACAACCACCTTGGGAGACTTTTTTTTGTTTTAATTTCAGATTAATGTGAGGGTACAATTAGGTTACGACATTTGCATTTGTTAGGTAGAGTCACTGTTGTCGTTGTGCGCCCCCCACTTACTCTTACATTGTGCCCATTAAGTGGGAGCACACCAGTCCCCCTCCTTTCTCCCCTCTCCCTTGGGAGAGATTTTAAATACATTAAATATAAATCCTAGCCAGTCCTCCCCACATCTCCCAAGATTAGGATTCAGTTGGTAGCGCCAGAAAAGCAATATAAATTTAAGCACCTCTCAATCTAGTCAAACAGCGGCTTAAAAATAATAATTTTAAGCACCTCAAATTCTGAGATACAGCCAGGGTTGAGAAATAGTGAGCTAAGATGTCCATTTTCCCTGGCAAATAATAAGCAGATATGGGGGAAAGAAAGCAGAAAAAGTCTGAGAGGGTGAGAGGGGAGAGGAGAGAGGGGAGGGTCTGTTTTAACCAAAGACCAGGGCCCCCACCTGGAGAGCGCAGCCATTTCTCCACTCTTACCATTCAACAACCTGAGCAGAGGCAGCATGGACTGGCCAGATCCTCTGACCTTCCAGAGAAGCCAGAAATCCAGAGTTTGGGCCAAATGTCTGCATTTTTAAAAGTTGACATTCAGATTCATTTAAAAAATTCTGGGTGGGCCAAATCAAACACATCTGCACCCTCCCCTTACTGATTACCACTTGACTGAGAACTTGAGCACGAGCCAGTAGGGAGCCTTGCAGAAAGGCGGAGGCAGAAGGAAGGACCTGGAGTTCAGGGACTTCACAGTCTTGTCACCAGCTCTGTCCACCTCGCGGTAGCTGTTTGTTACAGTATCCTAATAGCTCAGCCACTCTCAACTTCACACAGTAGCTGGTATTGTTCCCAATCAAATACCAACCTCTGATCAACAGAAGCACTAGATTCCTGCTTCACTGCTGAAGTTGAAGTCCAAAGAGCAACTTTCAGCGGCTGCATCTGTCTCTCCTTGGCCCACAATGTCTTCCTTTTCTAATGAGATTAGTAACCATCGTGACAGGACATAGCATAAGCTTTTGACTTAAGTCACCCCTACACCTGACTGTAAATCCTAAGAAATTGAAAGGGAATTTAAAAAGTCCCCCAGTCAGAGAGATGCAAGCCCCAAGATCTAGATTGTTCAAGTGATTTAACCAAGGCCACAATGACTGTTGATGTTAGGGTGACCAATTTGTTTCACTGGAAGCCCCATTTAGGAAATCCTCCTGGCAAAGTGGGATGATTGGTCACCAGGGCTGAAGAACAGAGCCACATTCTTACCTCTTGTGTATGCACTGTCATAATTTTATAATTCTTGATACATAATACATATATTTGACTTATAGCTGTGTGTTTTGCTCCCAGTTAAGATTCAAACTACTTGCAGGAAGGGATTCATGTCCTCTGCAATGAAGTACTCAGTATTTGTTGGGAATAGTCCTTGCAGCCCTGTGAATTGATGATGACGCCTGCTGGTGGTATCCTTGAAAATTCTAGACATCATTGCTGTGGGAATTCTCTGGAGAACTTGAAAATCTCCACCGCCGCCCCCTTCTCCCAGCCTGCTTTCTCTGCCTCTAATGATTGCTTCACCACTTTTATTTTATTTTTGGTGAGACAGGAGCTCTCTGTTACCCAGGCTAGAAAGCAGTGGCATCATCATAGCTCACAGCAACCTCAAACTCCTGGGCTCAAGATATCCTCCTGCCTCAGCCTTCTAAGTAGCTAGAACTACAGGCATGCAGCACCACGCCTCGCTATTTTTTTTATTTGTTGTAGGGTCAGGGTCTTGCCCTTGGTTCAGGCTTGTCTCGAACTCTTGACCTCAGCAATCCTCCTGTCTCTGCCTCCCAACGTACCACATTACAGGCATGAGCCACCATGCTTGGCCCACTTTATGCCTTCTTTAACAAGGCATGAGGAACACAGAAATGAATCCTGCACAATTATTCCTGCAGGAAATCCAAGGAGCAACTTTCAGCAGCTGCATCTGTCTCTCCTTGGACACAAAGTCTCCCTCCTCTAATGAGGTTAGTACCCATCATGAAAGGACATAGCATCCAGTGTATTATGAATATTCCAGGCAGAGACACAGCTCAGAAAGCAGCTTCTCATCTGTGAAGGAAGTCAGCCTTTGCAGGCCTCTCTCAGAAGCCTACTTTGAAATTATCCAAAGTGGCGAGAGCTGAATGCAAGCGTTTCGCATGGCTAGAGAGGCAGCCTAGTGTGGGAGAAATCAGACCCACATTCAGATCTCAGCATTGACACAAACTAGCCCTGGGCCTCCTTTGGAAAGTTAACAGAAATGAAGATCCAGTTTCTTCATTGGCAGAACACTACCCTGCAAGGTTTTAACTTGCAAAGGGCCTAGTCTGGTGTCTGACCTTGATGAGAGTGGAGGTTACTGGCAAGTCCCGCGACTCTGCTGAAGAACCACAGAGCCCCCCCCCCCCCAGTCAGGTGGGAGGGCCTACCCTGCTGCCTCGTGCAAAACACAGAACCTGCCTTTGCTGATCTAGTTTTATTCTGAAGCAGGTTGTGGTTTTCTGTCTGCTCTTCAGTTCCTTTTCTCAGTTGTAAGCATATCTGTGAGGAACACAAAAAATGCAGGCAAGTGTCAGCAAATTGTCACCACAACTGATACAAAGGATCTTTCTTAGCGTCCATCAGCTTTGATGAAGACAAGCAGCTCTCCGTGGCTGAGCCGGTTCCCAATACTGGCAAACATCGGTACTTCAGAGAATTCCCTAGGTCAGCACCTAAAAGTCAGAAATCCACTCTACTGAATTCATTACGACCCATAATAAATATTCCATCTCTCAAAGAAAAACTATACTTTGGTTCACTACATATAGCCATTCCCTCATAGACCCTGTGTTTTAGCATTATGACCAAAACAAGACCCCAAACCAGAAAAAAAAAGTATATTTTACAATCTGTATAAGATAAAACAAAGGAGATTTACACATACCTGAGAAGCAATTCACACTGACCATTTTAAAGTGAATGAATCTCTGATTCAAGAATCAACATCTGTGCTATCCTTCTAGCATAAAACCTGCTGTGGAAGTTCTGACTTTTTACATAAGAAAGTTATGACCTTAGGTCACTAGATAGAATTACATTGCTCAAATTTATTCTTGGCAAGCTCTTTGGGGTATAATCTACTTTACAAAGATAAACAAGCAGTAGCTATCAAAATCTCACACATACTTACATGCAACGCACACCATGACCACCACTACTCACAGAATCAAGAATGTCCAGAACATTCCCAAATGAAAATGTGTGCCAACAAAGTCAAGAAAAAACTCAATAGTAACAGGAAGTGCCACGTTCTAACCTGGCAAGAGAAATGGGCATTAGAAAGTAATCCTTGGGTGTGTAGTCTACAGAACAGTGACTAGTTGGCGTCAGGTGCCTGGTTTAGTACTGTGGCAGGACACACGGCAGGGCACTGCTGGAGGAAGAGGGCTCTCAGGACTCTATACTATTTTTACAATTTCCTGTGAAATGATTTCAAAATAAAAACTTACTTTTTAAGCATTACTTACTAAATATCTTCCTGTTTGCTTAGGAAGATTTTTCAGGAGGCTGAAGCCCTTTCTCAGTCCAGGATGGGACCCACACCTAAACACTTTGAAAATGCTCCCCAGATGATTCTGAAAATCCTCTCCTATTCAGGGAGAACCACCAGCACAAATGACAATCATCGCTGAAGACACTTAAGAGTGGCAAGACCGCCATACTTGGTCTTGGCCACCTGTGGAGGATGGATTTTGAAGGGGGCAGGTTGGAGCTGGGGCCCAGGAGCCTGGCTGGGAAGCTCACCCAGATCTGGGTGAAGACTGAGAGTGATAAAAGCCTCAAAGGGCAGTGGCAGTAACAGCAGGTGAAGAGACCAGGAACCGGAAACATGTAAGAGGTCAATTGAGCAGCATAATGGACAATGGTCAACTGGAGGTAATAAGGAGGATGTCTGAGATGACTACTAGGCTTCCAGCTCAGGCAGCCGAGGAGAAAGTGGCAGGAACACAGAAGTGCTGGTCTGTGGAGGAGGAGGGAGACAGCTGCCTGGAAGTTCTACAGGTAACAGTGCTTGCACTGCCGATGGAACAGTCTTCTTTGTCGGTCACATGAAGATGGACCAGCCCAGCACAGGAGGCGAGAAGTGCCAGCCACCACGTAGCCCTAACTGTGGCTCGGCCCTGCCCTGGTCTGGTCATCCTCATGTTCTATCAGACATTTGGTCCCAAATACCTCCACTGGAAAAGAGCTGTTCAGCCTAGCTGTTCCCACAGGATCTGGGCTTCTACCATTTCCATATGAAGAACTCAACTCCAGAGGGGAGAGGGGAACACTCACTAAGAAATCGTGCCGCTTCATCTCACTTCCCCATATCCTCCCTGGAAGAGACAGTGTTCCAGAGCAGAAAGAATTCTATAGAAGATATCAAGGAAGCCTGAGAAGATCTCCGGATACAGGGACAATAACTCTGTACACTGATGGACAGCATTTACCACCCACTAATGAGGAACGCGGCTTATGATTACCTGTGGAAGTTAAGAACTTTCCTTTTTTTTTGAGGTAGAATCCCACTATGTCGCCCTCAGTGGATTACCGTGACATCACAGCTCACAGCAACCTCAAACACTTGGGCTTAAGCGATTCTCTTGCCTCAGCCTCCCAAGTAGCTGGGACTACAGGTGCCCGCCACAACGCCCAGCTATTTTTTGGTTGTAGTTGCCATTATTGTTTGGCAGGCCCAGGCGGGATTTGAACCTGCCGGCTCCAGTGTATGTGGCTGGAGCCCTAGCCACTTAAGCTATAGGTGCCGAGCCAGGAACATTTTTTGATGGCAGATTTGAGATACAATTCACACACACATACATACAACTTACCCATTTAAAGCACACATTGCAAGGGTTTTTAGTATAGTCACAGAGTTGTGCAACTATAACAGTAATCAATTTCAGAACATTTCTCCCACCCAGGTCCTAACCAGGCCAGACCCTGCTCCACCTTTGACAGAGTGCACTGAGGGAAGTATGGCCACACACACTTCAGAACATTTCAGCCACCACTAATCCACTTTAGTGTCTCTATAGTTACTTCCACTCTGGATGTTTCATGTAGGTGGAATCAGAATATGCAGTCTTGTGGGACAGGTTCCTTTCACACACCATGTTTTCAAGGTTTAATGTTTCAAATATATATGAATATTTTATATATGAACTGATATATGAATATATATATCAGTCTATCATTTGGCTTAGGCTAAATTTTCCATCCTATGGATATATCACATTTTGTTGATTTATTCATCATTGATGGCTATTATGATTAAAATTGCTATAAGTTATTTTTGTACAACTTTTTGTATATGTGTATGTTTTCATTTCTCTTAGATATATGTATACACAGAGTAAGATTGCTGGGTCATATGGTAACTGTGTTTAACATTTTGAGGAACCCTTAAAGTATTTTTCCATGGCAACTACACCATTTTATATTCCCACCATTAGTGTATGAAGGTTCCCAATTTCACCATATCCTTGAAAACAGTTGTTATCTTTTTGATCGCAGCCAACCTCATAGGTATGAAGCAGTATCTCATTGTGGTTTTGATTCGCATTTTTCCTATTGACTAGCAGTGGCAAGCCTCTTATCTCTTCATGTATTTACTAGCTGTTTCTATTTCTTTGGGGGGGGCGTATCTATTGAGACCCTTTGCACATTTTTAATTGGATTATTTGCCTTTGAGTTGTAAGACTTATTTATATATTCTAAATACAAGTCCTACATATATGGTTTGTAAATATCTCCTCCCATTCTGTGGGTTTGTTATGAATCTTTTCATTTTCAATACATAATTGTGATACTTTTAGTTCCTAAAAAACTTTTTTTAGCTCCTAAAAAAAAGTTATTTCTCAAAAGTAAAAGCATGAATTCTAATCAGGGCTTTTCTTACCCTGTAACTTGCCAAGGGCTGACCCTGAGCAAAAGCTTATCTAAGAATCCTTCAATTTCTCCTGCTTTCCACTTCCGCACTGTTCTTTTCCTCCCCTCCTAAACACACACACCCCATCACTAACACACACCGTGTTGCTCTGACTAATCACACACGCATGGTGACCTTCCGAAACTATGCCTTAAGACAGCAAGAATATCTCAGCCTTTACTCTTTTATCAGAAAGAAGGTTTGTATCTCTGTACAAAACCTTCTCCATTTATGCTAAAATGCTCATATGGGAATCACCACTGTGCGCCTGGTATTTGCTGGGTCCAGTTCTCCATCTCCAGCCTTTCTTTTCTTTCTTTTTTTTTTTTTTGCAGTTTTTGGCTGGGGCTGGGTTTGAACCTGCCACCTCTGGTATATGGGGCCACACCCTACTCCTTTGAGCCACAGGCGCCACCCTCCAGCCTTTATTAAAGTAGGCTGTGTTTTGTCTTTACTAATGGCTGGCAGGTGAGGGAAAAGCTGGACAATAGGGACCCGGTCTTGGTAAAATAATGCTGCCCCATAGCCTTTGGCAAAACAAACCATCAGCACCAGCAACTGCTGCTCCAAAGCACGAGAACTGAGTAACACAAAGGTTCTGCCATGAACTAGAACCTATCTGAAGCCATACAAGATGTTAAGGAAAATCACAGCTGAAGAGGACACCTGGGTAAACCAAAGGCCTTCTCTTCACAGGAAGCCTTTCCTGCCAAGTTTACCCCTGGGAACAGACAATGTAATTCTGAGGTAAACGGGTATGTTATGAGTTTAGCTTTTCTAGAATACAGCCTATATATACATACTAACAAAGAGGTTGGTGCCACTATGCTTTGAGAGGTACTATTTTTTTGTTTGTTTTAGGCAGTAATTTATAGCTTGGTATTTGAGTGCTCATAAATGCTAAACCGTTCTGAGAATGGATATAAGGGCAGGTCCTGCCAGCTAGGAATAGCTAAGGCTCTAAAAACATACTATTTAAGATTCTCATCTTTGGCCTCAAGTGCAAAGAGCAATTGGAGCACAGTAATAACACGACCATACCCAGAGCTCAATTAAGCATGGGACTTTTAAACTATTGATTCACAAAAAGGGGCCATCACCCCCCCACCCCAGGTCATGATTATCACTGTTGCAATCCACAATTCACAAGGAGAGCCAAGGTAAAGCCCTGGGACACCGGGGTATGGAGCCCAGGTGTGTGTCCTATTGTTGGGAGAGAGACCAGGGTGGGAATTGGGGTCACGTTTTGTGTACCCACTGATGGGTCAAAGATTAAAGCTGTATTTGTTAAGGATTTATATTTATTAACGGATCAGAGGTCAGGAATTTTTTTATTTAATTCACTGCCAATATTTGAAAAACAGGAAGATTTCATACAAAAAAAAAATCTTAGTTTCTGGCTTCCCCTGAAAACGGTACTATCTAGTACACTGACTCCTTTTCCGATGACGAGACCTTGGCTGGAGTGGAGAGTAGGGGTGTGGCTCCCCTACGGGCAGCAGAAGGACACAGCCTGCTTTATATACCTGTGCCATCTCCCTCTTCCCTGCTGCCAGTATTGAAGGACCATGAGCCCCAGGTCAGGGCATGTCTGTTATATTTATACAGGTCCCAGAAACCGCCTGCTAGATGCTAGGAGCTCATATCAAATAAATGACTACATGAAGTCTACTAGGCCTGTCTTCCCTGGCTTGTTTCATTCTTAGCATTGTTTTGAAATATTTGCTCTCCACTTTACATGTGAGGTTCAGAGAATGAGCAAACTCACTTCCAAAGCTCACACAGGTAGTAAGTCACTATAGGATTTGATTCCATAAGCAATGGAGTATGGAAAAGCAGGTCAGGATATAGAAAGAATTTTTGGTTTATTAAAAAAAAAAGAAAGGAAGGAAGGGAAAAAAGGCAATAGACTGATTGTAAACTGTGTCAAGTTTCCCAGGTAGTTTTGTTCCATATTTACAAACAGAAAGAACACAGAGATCTGTCTTCTCTCTTCTGCAAAACTCAAAGACTCTTGCATCAAGGGAGCCAAGATCCACTGCAAATATTTAAATGAGGTTAATTCTGCTTAGTGATTAGTGACCATGCTTCCACTAGATAATTTGGGAGGAGCAGATTCTGTTTGAGTTCACAAAGACAAAAGCCAGGGCCAGAAGTCATGCTACTTTCAAAGCAGGAACTCTTCCCCAAGGCCCAGAGCAGAACCAACAGTCAACGCTCTCAAGCCACTTGCCGGCAGGTTGGTAACTAAACAGATGACTAAACTGCCCACGTTAACACACAATAAGCGCTGGCATTCGGTTTGAAGAGGAATTAGGGCAGCTCTCAGAAGAGGTCAGAAGCCTGGTAAAGCTCTAAAAATGTCTTCATTATGTAAATATAAGCTTGTCCACGTTTACTGCTGTTTGTGACACCCAAACAGTAGGGCAAAACTATTCACTCTTCTCTCTGGTCCCTTATATAAGGGCCTGAACAGGCTTCTCAAAGGCAGAGGAAGCATTTTCTATGGTGACTGTATACAGCAGGCATTATAGTAGCTTTACATCCCCAGACCTCAAGGCAGGCAGCCAAGAAAGGCTTCTTTTTCTGATATACATTTTCATGGGAAGACCCACAGAAAGGTATAGAGCTCGACCATATGCTGATCTATAGACACATATCTAAATCACTTTAGTATTAGAAATTATCAAAAATGACAGATCAGAACTGTCTTCCACATGGTCCACAACAGGATGCCTCAGATTTGGCCACTACCACTGCCCATGAAACAGGCTGAGCCTAGAACTTTACTCCTGACCATCACTGTTCCAGTGATTCACCTGGGACCAGGCCATTTTACATACTGAGTCGGTGGTCCTAAGGAGCCTGCAGTTCTTATAAACTCCCACGTGTTGCCAATGGTGTGTGCCATTGTGTGGCCCACCCTTGAGCAGCAAGACCCCAGCACCCCTAGCTGGGGCACATGACCATTTTTTTCCTTGTAGCCTCTACCATGCTTCTTCAGTTAGTGGAGTTCTTGCCACAGAGGACAGAGCCTGCTGTGGCCCCTTTAGACTACAAATTCCTAAGGCACCCACCTTTGTCTTTTATTCCATTCAACCTCTATCACCAGTTGACCAGAAGAGCCTATAAGAGTTTGTCCTAAGGGGAAACTCTCTCAAAGAAACCTCAGACCCTGGCTTGGTGCCTGTGGCTTAACGCGCTAAGGCGCCAGGCACGTACACCTGAGCTGGCGGGTTCGAAACCAGCCCGGGCCTGCCAAAGAACAATGACGGCTGCAACCAAAAAATGGCCGGGCATTGTGGCGGGCGCCTGTAGTCCCAGCTGTTTGGGAGGAGGAAGCAAGAGACTCGCTTGAGCCCAGGAATTGGAGATTGCTGTGAGTGACAGCTTGAGGCTCTGTCTCAAAAAAAAAAAAAAGAAAAGAAACCTCAGATTCCTTCATTATTACCATTACTTTTTGGATGTCACTAGACTCCTGTACCTCTAAGTGCTTTATATGGGTTTTATCCTTCTTAGAAACAGGTGTGTGTGTTGCTATATTTCTATCTTTTTTCATTTCACATCACTTTAGGTTTTCTAAATAGGCATGGAAACCTATTATTTTAGGGCCAAAGATTCCTACAGAAATCTGGCAAATCTATGAATACTCTTCCCCAGCAAAATTCACAGACCCTAAAGGTTATTAACATTTCAAGGGTTTCGTAGATTGGACCTGAATCTCATTTACAAAAGGAAGCCAGCTCCCTGCCTTCTAGAAGATGTAAAACACAGGTTAACACTTTCTTTTTAAAATATGAATCCCATACCAGGTACCTGCCTCTGGAGACTTACAGCAGATCATGAAATGCCTGCCAGCAGGACCCATACTTTACTGTAGAGCAAGATGACATAAAATGACATATGAGTAAAACTGAAAATTTCAAGACAAAGTCAGAACCCTGGGAACAGTAAGCAAATGCCACAACTCCTATCGCTCTGGCCCACCTTTACTGAAAATCATGCAAGAATGTGTTGGACTTATACGGGTTAACCATAGGGGGCCTGCAGGACAGAGGGTGGAGAAGAAGAGAAGAAAACTAATTAAAAAGCAAACAGGGAAAAATTAGCTTAGAAAGGGTTCACTGAGTGCCAAGGTGAAAAACAAATGCAAAAGATTTGGCAGAATCCAGAAAGAACATGATTGGAATAAGCAATGAGGCCACAGCCAACTCCTGGCTACAGTGAGTGAGCAGTAGCCAGTGACTTGTGGGGGATGCAGAAGAAAGTTCTCTGGATGGCACACAGCCTGGAGGGAAGGCAAGGCAGGTATGCTGGCCGGCAGGAGGGGAGGCAGGTCCTGCTACAGACAGCAGAGAAAATCTAGCCCAGTGTGATCTAAGGCCTTCTTAAGGAAAAAGAGACCAGTTAGACATGGGGGACAATGAGCTGCCTAAGCTACTACAAATCAGCTCCAAGTGACAGCCTGAAGCCCTACTGGTGTGCAGACAGGATTTACTGGCACCTGTGGGACACACACACCCAGTCACCATGGGGCTGTCCTGCTCCTTTCCACCAGTGCAGGAAACAAGACAGTGACCCCACCCTACTTTCTTTTCATCTGAGCCGTTTATGGTAGTGACAGGGCATTTCATGTAGGGTTGGAGGGACACAGGAAAGAGACAAATGAACAAGTGTGCCCAAGCACTTACGTCACTTTGAAACCAGAGATGCGTTTGGAAGTTCAGTCTCCAAAAATGAAAGGCTAGGAAGAACCGGATTCCATGGAAGAACATGAAGCTATACTTCCCTGTCACACTGTACCTCATCTATTTCCCACCAGCTGTGAGTGACTCTGGACGTCTTCCATCCCCCAGCAGGGGCACCTGCACGGCTCCTGTTGCTTTCATGAAAAGACAATGACCCAGCAACAGCACTGGTGTGGCATTACCCAGGTAATGACAAAGGAGCTTTCTGTTATTGGAGCTTACACTACGGCAGGCCCCACTTGACTTATACGAACTCAGCTATTCCTTTCAATACCCGAGAGTGGGGAGTGGTCCCATCTCTGCACAGAAGGAAACAAGTCAAGAGGGGAACTTGCTTGTCCAAAGTCTCATCTCCAGTAAGAGGCAGGGGCAAGATCTGAAATTCGAACATTCCCATTTGACTGTTAGGAATCCGGTCTTTCTCATGGCACACTTAGGCCAAAAGAAGTAACTACTGAAAGCTCTACGGCGGTGCCTGGGGCTCAAGGAGTACGGCGCCAGCCCCATATACCGGAGGTGGCTGGTTCAAAAACCCGGCCCCGGCCAAATACTGCAACAACAACAACAACAAAAAGAAAGCTCCATTTACTAAGTAGGTCCAAACAACGTGGTTGTAGTTAAGGCATATCTGACAGATGTCTCTGGGTTTTCCTCAAACTTTTAAAATATCTTTGCTGTGGCACTCCAGGGCCCCTCAGAACACAGCTTAGAATTCATAGAACTGTATTATCCTGGCTTCTTCACTCTACTGAGGCAAAAGCATCAGGGTACAATAATTGAATTCTCTGTTCCCTGAAGAGGATCAGTATCCAGCATGAGGGAGAGAAGTCTGCTGACGACTTCCTTTTCACCAGCAAAAATGTCTGGGCGCCTAATTCTCACAGCACGTTTTTCCACCTGGCCCAGGCAGACTCCTACAGTCTTGCCTCCTGCCTCTGCCACCCCTACAGTAAATGGAATAATCCAGAATCAGCTAGTCAGGGCTTTTTGGCCAGCTCAGGCACCTGCTCGTGCTTTCTCCTTCCTTTTTCTCCGTCATTTCCTGCTCCCAGCTTGTGGGCTACCTGGCTCCTCCTCTGTGAGACTGCGCTACCCACAGACTTGCTTCACCACTCCTGCACCTGTGTGTTCACAGCCCCAGTGCACGCTAGCCCCTTGGGGCTACCCACATCCTCTCATTACTGGCCACCTCGCCCATTACTTAGAAACTTCTGCAGGGCAAGGCTGGTCTCTTACTCTTGTTGGTGGCTTCCTTAGAGACTGGAGGGAGTAAATGGCACACAGTCTTCCAGAAGTTTTATTTAATGAAGAATGAAACAAGAGACTGTGGAATTGGTTAAGGGGCCACATGAAGCAATGATGAGATGAATGAATAAAAGAAAGGATGTGGCTGGCTGACTGCAGTGATGGTCCCAATTAAGAGTCTCCCTGAGACTCGGCGCCTGTGGCTCAACGAGCTGGCGGGTTCAAATCCAGCCTGGGCCTGCCAAACAATGATGGCTGCAACCAAAAAAAAATGGCCGGGCATTGTGGTGGGTGCCTGCAGTCCCAGCTACTTGGAAGGCAGAGGCGGGAGACTTGCTTGAGCCCAGGAGTTAGAGTTGCTGTGAGCTGTGACGCCACGGCACTCTATCCAGGGTGACAGCTTGAGGCTCTGTCTCAAAAAAAAAAAAAAAAGAATCTCCCGGAGAGTGGCTTTAAGATGGCAGCCGAGTAACAGCTTTCTTGCAACTAGGCATGGTGAGACTGGGGAGAGAAGACTTTAGGCATCTCTGGCTGGCGAGATCTGCCCAGAAACATCCCTTTGGGGACATAGGGAGACAGCGTGAGACTTCTGGACCCCTGAGGGAGGCAAAAGCAGTGGAGATCTGGCAAGTGGTTGCGTGTGTTCGTTTGGTCTAATTCTGCCAGGAGCTGTGGCTGCAGTAGCAGTGAGATTGCAAACTGGAAAGGCCTTACCTGTGAGCTGTTTGGGTTTCTTTTGGACTTGGCACTCAGTTGAACTGCCTTGGGAGAACTGAGGCAAGAGTGTGGAGGTCTTTGACTGTTGTCTGGGGCTGCAGACTGAGCTACCGAGCCAGATGGAGCTACCAGTGTTTGGTTGTGGGCCGTGCAGAGCCATTGTAGGAGAACTGCCCCGGCAATCTCCACCTTCAGGGTCACAGAACAAGCATCAGGCGGGAGTGAGTAATCTAGTGACTGAGCAGCCTAAAGGCGGGGACTGAGACACCTTGCAGCCTTAGCCCTCAGGGGCATAGGGTGAGACCCATTTTGGCACACTGGGTAAGTGGATAGCCACTTAAGGAGTGATCCCAACGACAAGTGCTTTCCTGGGAAAGCTTCTGCTTAGCCCAAGTTAGCAATTTAAAGTGCCTTCTAAGCAGGCTGAGGAGGATTTAAGCTCTCCTCCCTGTGGGGTTTGAGAAATCATTAGAGGCCTCCAGTCTCCATTTTGTTCAGCCGTATCAACATTGTGATTAACATATCATACCCCACAAGATCACCACCTCTTGCCCAACCTATTCTACATACTGACCATCACAATGGAACAACAACAAAATAAGAACTCAGAAATTAAAGGACAGAGCCTAACTTCCACACTGATACAAAAGACAAAACTAAGCAATGGACATATATATATCAGCAAGATATATATACTGCTTTGTTTTTTGGTTTTGTTTTATTTTGTGGTTTTTTTGTTGTTTGTTTGTTTGTTATTGTTGTTTGTTTTTAATTTCAACATTTTCCTTAAAGATTTTTCTTTTCTTTTTTTTTATTTCTTCATTTTTCTGGTTTAAATATAATTTTCCATTGTTGCCTTTTTCAACAATTAGATTTCAATTTTGCTAGTGTTTCCACCCATAGTAATTGTTTTTTTCCCCAATCTTATCCCAGAAAGTTTTCAGTTTGCTTGTTTTGATTTGATTTATTGCATTTTTGTCTTCCCTCTCTACTTGGTGGAGGTGGGGTACTGTGTCTAAACAGGCTGGCAAAGAGCTGCTTATCTAATCACTGAACATGGCACCCAGAGGTTGAGGGCTCTTAAAGTTGGGTCAAAGTACCCTACTGTACATCTATATTGCTCCCGTCCCCCTCTTTCTGTGCCTCTCTTCTTTTGATCAATAATTGCTTCTACCCACCCCCATCTCCTTCCTCCTTTTTCTTTTCTTTCTTTCTTTCTTTCTTTTCTTTTTTTTCCTCTTTCTTTCTTTTTTCCCTTCTTGCTCTTCAATCTTCTCATCCTCTGGTCCTGTACCAAAAGGACTCATTGAAACCCTAGTCCAGAAGCATGGCAATTTAAAGGGCAGGAGGAAGTGAAAGGAAAATTAGGGCAAGGAAATAGATAAGAGAATTCACTCATGAGGAAGAATCAGCAGAAAACCCCTGACATCATGAAAAAACAGTCCAGAGCAACCCGCCCCCCAAGGGGCTGTGAGGTAGATACTGCAGAGGATTCCACCTATAAGGAAATGTTAGAAATATCAGAAAGGGAATTTAGAATACAGATGATGAAAACAATCAAGGAAATGAAGGAAGCAATGAAGGAAAATGCTGATAAAGTGGAAAAAGAAATGCAAAAACAGAATCAATTAAGAGAAGAATATAAAAAGGATATGGCAGAGATGAGGGAAATGAA